>SJYC01104050.1:0-114155 GCA_006408675.1 Madoqua kirkii | reverse complement strand
CATCTGTTGGAGCCAGAAACTTGTGGAGACCAACTTGACTGCGATCCAGGGGAAGCCAACCTGACTTTGGACAGTCCTCATCTCTGACACTTCCATTTCCTACTTTACAAATAATGATAATAGGTACCCAGCATTTATCAAATGCTTACCAGGTACAGTACACTGTGTTTAGTTCTTCAGACATGGACCAGAACTCACCCAGCTGCTTGTAAAGCACTTAGCATATCCCCTGGCTAGTGATTATTACAAACTCAGCACTCAATTGACACCTTAGGTGTTACTGCTGCCACTTTAGAGATAGGTATATAAACAGGTGTTGTAGAGAAGTATAGGGCTTCCCTGGTGGCTCAGATGGTAAAGAATCTGCCTGCAATGCAGGAGACAGGGGTTTGATCCTTGGAATGGGAAGATCCCCTGGTAGAGAAAATGGCAACCCACTCCCATATACTTGCCTGAAAAATCCCATGGACAGAGGAGCCTGGCAGGTTACAGTCCATGGGGTTACAAAGAGTCAGACACAACTAAGAGACTAATAGATGTGGTACAGTATTGATGCCATTTTCTGAAAGTGAAGACTGAGGCTCAGAGCAGTTGAATGGAGAAAGTCAGCTGACTAGTGAGAGGAAGGAGCAAGCCAGGAGCCAGACTTCTCCAGGGCCTGAGCCTGCACTGCCACCCCTTGGTCACCTCCCAGGGCACCCCGAGCACATGCAGTAGGCGTAGGAGCCCCTCCTCCACCCCCAGTCATTCACCACAGACCTCTGGGATGGCTCTGGCCACCCTGCCCCACCCATCTCCACTCACTGCCCTCCAGCACTCCCCTGTCTACATCCTTGACCTCTTGTATCTAAAGTGTCTATTGAGATACTTTCCTATTACTCAAAGCACTTTCAAGGCTGCCTGCCAATTACAGACTGAAATGTCTCAATATGGGTCCCAGACTCTTCCTCTCTTTGGAAGAGACTTTCTCCCTATGACTTCTCTTATCCTCTGTCAGAAAGCCTGCCTTATCTTTGTGTCCTCCTCTCTGTCATTTATTTCAATATATATTTATGTCCTCATATACTGAACATCTGCTGTGTGCTGAGCAGTGTTGTAGCCAAAGAGCACTTAGCAGCCCCAAGTGTTGTGAAGCCCATGTGGCAGTAAAGGGAGACAGCAACACATATAGTGGGCTGGGCACCATAGCGCCCTATGGAAACTGGCACAGTGTCAGGGCTGGGCAGAGGCAGAGAGTTTCTGAGGTGACCTGAAAGCAGAGGCCTAGAAGTGGTGAGTCGGGGAAGGAAAACAAAGGGAACTTACATGGAAGGGCCTAGAAAAAAATGGCGGTGGGGGGGGTGGGCCTTGGTACTCTTCCACCCTAAGATCAGTGGCCCTCCATGTGGTCTGCCCCTTGCCTCAACACCCATTCCTCATGGCACATCACCCATGAGTCTGTGCAAGCGTCCAAGACCTCACCACTCATCCCTGGCAGACTGTAGGGGCAAGGGGGTGGGCTGCCAAGCTACATGGCCCACGCACTGCCCCTCCACCCTGGCGCTCTGGCGAAGTATGACTGCAGGGCTGCATACTCTGCAGAAAGCATCTGAGGACAAGACATGCTTTATTCACCTTATTACCCAGTGGAAAAGCAGCATCTTCCAGTACGTGTTTATTCATTCACCTACTACTCAACAAAGTGTACTGCGTGCAGGTGCAGGATTTCCCATTGTGGTAATGTACATAACATAAAATCTACCACTGTAACCATTTTTCAGTGGACAGCTCTGTTGCATCAAGTATACTTACGACATTGTGCAGCCATCAACCTTATCCATGTCTACTATTCTCATCTCTCCAAACTGAAATTCTGACCCTAACTCCCCAATACACCTTCCCTCCAGCCCCTGGTAACTACCATTCTACTTTCTGTCTTTATGAATTTGATTACTCTAGGGACCTCATATGTGGCATCATTATTTGTCCTTTTGTGATGCATATTTCACTGAGCAGAATGTCTTCAAAGTTTATCCATGGTATAGCATGTGTCAGAATTTCCTTCTTGTTAAGACTTTAAGATACTTCATTGTACGGATATGCCAAATTCGGCTTATTTGCTCACTGTTGTTAGTCACAGGTTGTCCCTCCGTTTGGCTAAGAGCATGGGTATACAAATATCTGTTCAAGTCCCTGCTTTCACTTCTGTTGTGTGTATACACAGAAGTGAAATTGCTGAATCATGTGGCAATTCTATTTCTAACTTTTTAAGGAACCACCATACTGTTTTTTACAGCAGCTACAGCATTTTAAATTTCCACCAACAGTGTGCAAGCGTTCTAATTTCACCACATCTTCATCAGCACATTATTTCTGATTGGGGTTTTGTTTGTTTCTATTTTTTATAGCCATCCTAATGTGTGGGAAGTAGTGTCTCATTGTGGGTTTGTTTTCTTTTTAATTTTGAAGTACATTTTTTTCTATTTTGATGAATTTCTCAATGTATAGTCCAATATAATACCAATTTTTAATGGCAAAAATTTAGTTCCACTGAAACTCAGTGATCACTGTGGTCTTGATTTGCATTTCCCTAATGATTAGTGATATTGAGCATCTTTATGTGCTTAGTGGCTATCTATATGTATTCTTTGGAAAAAATGTCTGTTCTAATCCTATCCTCATTTTTTATTTGAGTCATTTTTTGCTAAGTTGCAGAAGATTTTTTAATATATTCTAGATATTAATTGCCTATCCGATATATGATTTGCAATTATCTTCTCCCATCCTGTGCACTTTAAGTTTTTTATTTTGATGAAGCCCAATTCATCTATTTTTTGTTTTGTTGCCTATGCATTTGATGTCATATCCAAGAAATCTTTGCTAAATTCAATATCTTGAAGCTTTCCTCCATATGTTTTCATCTAAGAATGTTGTAGTTTTACATGGATGGACCTTGAAATAATTATCCTTAGTAAAATAAGTCAGAGAAAGACAAACACTGTATGTTATTACTCACATAGGCGATCTAAAAAATAAACTAATATAAAAAAGAAAAAATGTGTTGTAGTTCTTAAGATTAGGACTTTGTGCATTTTCAGTTAATTTTTGTATAGAATGTATGAAATAAGGGTTCATCTTAATTCTTTCATATGTGAATATCCAGTTTTCCCAGCACCATTTGTTGAAAGGACTGTCCTTTCCCCACTGAATGGTCATCACACCCTTGCCAAAAATCATTTGACCATATGGACCAGGGTTTATTTCTGGGCTCTCTATTGTATTTCATTGGTTTGTGTATCTTTATGCCAGTACCACACTATTTTGATTACTATGGCTCTGTAGTAAGCTTTGAAATTTGGTAGGATGAGACCTCCAACTTGGCTTTTCTTTTTCAAGCTTGTTTTATCTTTTCTGGGCCCCATGCAATTCCATATTAATTTGAGGATTGTGTGTTAGTCACTCAGTTGTATCCAACTCTTTGTGATCCCATTGACTGTAGCCTGCCTGGCTCCTCTACCCATGGGATTCTCTAGGCAAGAATACTGGAGTGAATTGCCATTTTCTTCTCCAGGAGACCTTCCCAACCCAGGGATTGAATCCAGGTCTCCTACAGTGCAGGCAGATTCTTTACCATCTGAGCCATGAGGATTGGCCTCTCCTTTCTGCACAAGGGCTCTATAATTTTGACAAGGATTGCATTGAATCTGTAGAACACTTTGGGTAGTACTGACATCTTAACAACAGTAAGTCTTCTGATCCATGAACATGGGATGTCTTTTAAAATTGCTTTCAGAAATGTTTTATCATTTTCAGTATATAAGTGTTTTGTCTCCTTGGCTAAGTTTACTCCTAGGTATTTTATTTGTTGGATGCTATTGTAAGTGGAGTTGTGTTTCTAATTTCCTTTTTGGATTGTGCTTTCTTAGTATATGGAAACAAACTAATTTTTGGTATTGATTCAGTATGTTCTATGTTTGCTGAGTCTTTTTTTTTTTAGTTCTGTTATTTGTAGAATCCTTAGAGTTCTTAAATACTGATGATTTTACATGACATAAGATCATATTATCTATGAAGAGAAATAATTTCACATCTTCCTTTCTAATTTGAGTCTTTTTATTTCTTTCTGTATTTTTGCCCAATTACTCTGGCTAAAACTTCCAATAGCACATTGAATAGAAGTGATGAAAGTGGACATCTTTCTCTTGTTCCTGATCTCAGGGGAAAAGTTTTTGGGTTTTTTGTTTTTTTTTAGTTTTTAGTCTTTCACCATTGAGTAGGTGAAAATATGAGTATGATGTTTGGTTTGAGCTTTTCATATATGGCCTTTACTATATTGAAGAAGTTTCTTTCTATTCTTAGTCTGTAGATTTTTGTTGTTGTTGTTTATTTTTTTTGTTTTGTTTTGTGTCAGATGGTTTTGCCTGACATCAATTGAGATGACATCAATTGAGATGATCATATGTTTGTTTTTCCTCCCCTTCATTCTGTTAATGTGGTCTGTATTACATTGATTTTTTAGAATTGAGTTTAAGGATATTGAACTATCCTTACATCCTCGGAATAAATCCCATTTGGTTAGGGTGTGTGATCCTTTTAATATGCTGTTGAGTTTGGTTTCCTTCTGCATCCTCAACATATGTTTATAAAGGATATTGTTTGGTAGTCTTCTTGCAGAATCTTTGTTTGGCTTTTGTCAGGGTAATGCTGACTTCATAAAAAGGATTAGGAAATATTCCTTCCTCTTCAGTTTTTGGGAAGACTTTAAGAAGGATTGGTGTTAATTTTTCTTTAAATGCATGATAGAATTCAGTGAAGCTAAATTATGAGTTTTTCTTTAGTTCTATTCAGATGTTCTATTTCTTCATGATTCAATTTGGGTAGGCTGTGTGTTCCTAGGAATTTTTTCATTTAATCTAGATTATCCAATCTGTTGGCAAACAACTAGTGCATATGTTATAGTAATGGACAAGGCATACACCATTCCTGCCTCCAAGGAGCTCATATGCCAGAGCAAGAAACAGACAACTAATAGCTCTCATGGGGGAGATGTCAGAAAGGAGATACTAATTCAAGGTTGGGTGTGTGCTTTTGTTAGTGGATGAGTTCATGTGATGAATGCAAAGAAAGTTCTAAGAGCAGGCTTTTCTTGGGCTACCTGGACCTTGGTGATCTAAATGAAAAGCAGTTGAAATGAACAGTAAGCCATGGGAACTTTGGAAGCCTTCTGGGTTTTTCTGGTAAGTATGAAAGTGTGCCTTTTCATATTGTTCAAGGGGTACTCAGATATGCAGATGACACCACTCTTATGGCAGAAAGTGAAGAAGAACTAAAGAGCCTCTTAATGAAAGTGAAAGAGAAGAGTGAAAAAGTTGGCTTAAAGCTCAACATTCAGAAAACTAAGATCCTGGCATCTGGCCCCATCACTTCATGGCAAATAGATGGGGAAACAATGGAAACAGTGACAGACTTTATTTTGGGGGGCTCCAAAATCACTGCAAATGGTGACTGCAGCCATGAAATTAAAAGACGCTTACTCCTTGGAAGGAAATTTGAGACCAACCTAGCCAGCATATAAAAAAATAGAGGTATTACTTTGTCAACAAAGGTCTGTTTAGTTAAGGCTATGGTTTTTCCAGTAGTCACGTATAATTGTGAGAGTTAGACCGTAAAGAAAGCTGAGTGCCAAAGAATTGATGCTTTTGAACTATAGTATTGGAGAAGACTCTTGAGAGTCCCTTGGACAGCAAGGAGATCCAACCAGTCCATCCCAAAGGAGATCAGTCCTGAGTGTTCATTGGAAGGACTGATGTTGAAGCTGAAACTCCAATACTTTGGCCACCTGATATGAAGAGCTGACTCATTTGAAAAGACCCTGATGCTGGGGAAGATTAAAGGTGGAAGGAGAAGGGGATGACAGAGGCTGACATGGTTGGATGGTATCACCGACTCAATGGACATGAGTTTGGGTAAACTCCAGGAGTTGGTGATGGACAGGGAAGCCTGGCATGCTGCAGTCTCTGGGGTCGCAAAGAGTCAGACACTACTAAGCAACCGAACTGAAATGATGAAAGAGTGGCCTTCTTTTTGTCCATTTCTAGGATGGCCCAGTGATGTTTGGAAGTGGTGAATTTGTAGGTCAAGGTCCCTCAGCTGGATGACCATCTAATTTACTATCCAAAAATGTGCTGGTAATAAAACACCAAAACAGGGGCACACAAGGCCATTCTGGTCAAACTGGGACCAAGGTGGCCCTCCTATAGCCCACACTTGGGTTAGTCAGGTCTGCAGGAATGGACGTGCAAAAATGCCAAGAGGTGGTGTGAACGGTCTGGCTAGGTCTACCATGGGTGCCAGTGCCTGCCAGGCACAGCAGGCTAAGGCCAGCCAGGATACCCACCCTGAAGCTCAAGCTCATCTGGGTAATTTCCACCTGGCTTCCACATCATTCCTCAGAGGACTCCCTGATACCCTCCTCCATCATATTTAAGTTCCTACTTTCCTCTGCATTTTCCTTCATAGAGTATATTATCATTGCTATTGCATTTTCACATGGGTTTAATTTTTCATTGCATTTCCACAAGACTGTCCACTCAGAGGAAGTGACAGAGCATGGAGAGGTTTCTATTCTACTCATGGCTGAGCCTTCAAGCAGCCAGATGACCAAGAGATGGATAAAGAGTCCAGTAGAGATCCAGGAATCTCTCTAAGCATGAAAGACCTAAGATCTTCAGCCTGAAATTAGCCTCTGCCTGCCTGAGAAGCAGGGCCATAGTTCTTGCTACCAGGCAGGTTCATTCGAAGTGGAACCATTTACACACAGCTCTGACTGGGCCATTTCCCATCACTGTTCTGGGTGTTGAGAAAAAAGAAACACATGCACCCAGAGCTAAGTCACACCCAGCTAAGGGTTTGGGATGGTGGAGTTCCCCCCCATGGTTTCAAAGACCCTTGGACAGAGCACAGTTTGCACTTACCAGGAAGCAGCATGCAGAGTATATCAGCTTCCTGGGGCTTCCTTGTCAAGGTACTACATTGGGTGACTTAGGACCACTGAAATGTGTTGTCTCAGGGTTCCAGAGGCCAGAAGTCTGGGATCAAGGTGCCAATAAAGCCATGCTGCCTCTGAAGGCCCCAGGAAGGGTCTGTTCTAGGCTTCTCTCCAGCTTCTGGTAGTTTCTTGGCTTTTGGTAGCATTAGCCCAGACTTCATATCGTCGTTTTGTTCCTTTGTGGATATCTGTTTCTGTGTCAAAATTTCCCCTTTTTATAGAGACAACAGATTTGTTGGGTTAGGACCCACCCCACTCCAGGATGACATCATCCTTACCTAACTAATTACATTTACAACATCCCTGTTTCTAAATGATATCTCACTCTGAGGGACCGGGGTTTAGGGCTCCAACATATGAAACTTGGAGGGACACAGTCCAGCCCATAGCACAGGGTAGAGTGTCTGCTGCTGCTGCTGCTGCTGCTAAGTCGCTTCAGTCGTGTCTGACTCTGTGCGACCCCATAGATGGCAGCCCACCAGGCTTCCCCATCCCTGGGATTCTCCAGGCAAGAACACTGGAGTGGGTTGCCATTTCCTTCTCAAATGCATGAAAGTGAAATCGCTCAGTCGGGTCCAACTCTCAGCGACCCCACGGACTGCAGCCCACCAGGCTCCTCCGTCCATGGGATTTTGCACGCAAGAGCACTGGAGTGGCATCTAGTGCAGTGCTATCGTAGCCTTTTGTACAGGCCCACTGGTCACCTGTGGCCCAGGCTGTCTACAGCAGCCAACAGGACAAGGAGCACAGGACAAGCATTCAATAGCCTGGGCCACATGGGGAGGGCAAAGACAGGGCTCCAGGCAAAGTGGCCTCTGCAAGGGTCACTCTACCAAGTGGGGATTAAGGACTAAATGACTACATAAATTTAGTAATTCTCAGGAAATTGTGAGGGTAGAATAAGTTCCCTGGAAGTGAGAGCTACATCAGGAAAGAACTGGCACCCAGTGTACCAACAGACTCTCTCTGAGGCCAAGTATGAGAGGGAGGGTGAGGAGGGAGGTGTCCGAAACTCCCTTTGTCCTTACAGGTGGTTGTATGGATAAGGGTACAAATGGTGAATTATTTCTTAACATTCTTGCCTTGGCCTGGCATTTTAGAATCATAAAAGAGCCAGGACATTAGACATTCTTTTGACAATTAGAAAATGGTAAACTGAGGGCACAGTAAACCTAAGAAGAGATGTATTACCCTTGCTGGCAATCAAAACAATGCAGATGAAAACCAGAAACCTATCTTCTGCATCATTCTAGCAGAGTCAGGGTCTGGCCAACAGCAAGGACCAAGACAACCTGCCCTCACTTCCCACCTTAGGCAGTCCTTTCGGTAAAATGCTTATCACCTATAGGGTTTGCATGCCTCCCAGGCTGTGACCACCTGGAGATTGGTCACAACCTCTGAAGGGCCACCAGCATGCCCAGAACACTCACCCTGCAGCACTGCTCTTCCCCCTCACTCATGATCCTCTGCATCCGTTACTTCCTTCCCTGGGCTCAAGCCTGACTGTGTTCTCCACAGACCATTAACCTTCTCATTCCTCATCCCAGAGGTCCTCCCTGCCATGCAACATCACCCCGTTTTATTTTCCTCATCTTCTCTCTGTCATACTTTTATCTGTATACATGTATACTTCCCCCAGTCCCCAGCTGTAAATGCTCTCAAAGGTAGGGCCCTTGCTGCCCTCTTTGAGCCTCCAGGCCTAGGGCAGTACCCAACACAGATCCTCCATCAATACTGGAGGATGCCAAAGTAAAGCCATGTCCAGCCACACTGGGCAAGCAGATACATCACGGAGCAGCCACCCATGGAACTGTGGGGCTACGGCAGAATATGCAACGTTAGAGAGCCATAAAATTTTTCTAAGTAGTGAGAAAATGTGACAAAATACATATGATGATCTTATTATTTTCTGTAAAAAATTATACGTTGCATGGAAAAAGGAAAGATAAAGGCTGAAAATTAACAGTATGGTAATTAACATATTAACAGTACTTTGGCTACCTGATGCAAAGAACTGACTGGAAAAGACCCTGATGCTGGGAAAGATTAAAGGCAAAAGAAGAGGGTGGCAGAGGATGAGATGGTTAGATGGCATCACTGACTCATCGGACATGAATCTGAGCAAACTCAGGGAGATAGTGGACAGAGGAGCCTGGAGTGCTGCAGTGCATGGGGTCGACTTAGCAACTGAAAAACAACAATAAACATATTACTTTTGAAACAGAAAAAATCAGTAGAAGCTATTTTTTCAAAAAGAAAGAAAAGGAAAAGTAACCGTCAGCCCAGGAGAGTGTATGGATTGTCCACGGTCAACGCCAGGGTCAGAATCTAGCTGCCCAGAGTCCCAGCTTGGCCACCCACAGCTGTTGGCTCTTTGCACATCTCCGGATGCCACGCAGGCCGTCCCTGTGACTCTTGATGTGGGAGAGTCGGCTAGCCTATCCCCAAGAAAGCATGGGGTCCTCAGTAGCCCTTTGCTTCCTACGCCTGCCCCTCTCCCTTCTCCAAAACACAGGTTTCTTCTTCAGCCAGGAGGACCTGCTCCAGAGAGGAGAAACGCGGCGGGGGTGGTGGGGAAGGAAGGGTTGCAGTTGTCATGGTGGGGGCTACCGCTGGCATTGGGGGCAGAGGCCAGTGGCACTAAGAATACAACCCTCCCCGAAGAGAACCTCGCCAGGCATTTGCAAAACGGACACTGGATTAAAAGTGCTCCGGGTACAAAGTCAGGGGAGCCGTATAGCGAGTCCTCCCTGGAACTGTCTTTCTGTAAAACGGAAGCCCTCCCTGCTCCCCAGTGTCTCACAAAATGAGGATTAGCAAGAACGGGGGACCGGGAGAGGGGGCGGCGGAGGCGCGTACAGTGGCCCTTGGTACTGTGGAACAGAGCACGATACGAACGCAGAGGAGCTCAAATCCAAGTCCCTGAGGAACGGTGGGGCCAGCACTACTGACCAGACAAGAGTCAGGGAGAAGTGTGGGTGTTTCCTTTATTTCCTCCAAATCTCAGAGCCACAGTCTGTAGGAGCAGAGGGTTAACGGTACACCCGTCAGGACTAGGAACAGATCAGCTCAGGACAGTGCCTGGTCAGCCTCGGGACCGGGAACCAGGGACCGCGGTTGGTCTCACAGAAGCTATAGGGAACGCGGCGCCGGCGCCCAGCCCCAGGACAGGCGGAGTTTTCTGCGATCGATCGGATTCCAGGAACGAACTTGAGTGTTGACCGTGTGGGGAACCCTGGCCCAACCCTCGCGGTCCCCGAGGATCTGGTCGGCGCTCTGAACGCGGATTTCGGTCGCAGTGCACGCTGTGTAAATACCGACCCGGCCCTCGCCGGCTTCTAGCGGTCGCCTCGGGCCTCGCCTAGGGAGACGCAAAGGCTCACACCGGAACGCGGGCCCAGACTCGGGAGAGGTGCGCGCGCAGCCCGCACAGGCCAAGAACCCGCCGAGCCTGCCAAGGCCCCTCCCCGCCCCGCCCCACGCACGGCCCCGCCCCGCTGCACGCAAGGCCGGAAGCGCGCATCCCGGGAGCGTCTTCCTCTGACTAGGAGGGCGGGCGGGGCCCTGAGGCGGCCCGCCCCTCTCCGCCCTGGGCTTCCGCGCGGTAGGTCCAGAGCGCGCGCCCGCAGTCCCTGTATTTTTGATACCGAGTCTTCTAACACGCTCTTCCTCCCCACTGCTCCTACTCTCCCTTGCGGCTCCTCCCCTCCTGCACACCCAGTGGAGGCGGGGACGCAGCTCCACCTCCCCGCCAGGCCAGAAGATTCCGGAGGAGCCGCGAAAAGGGAACTCAGACCACCGGGTGTCTGCAAGGCTCCGAGCATACGCTCGGACGGGCACAGACTCAGATCCCGTTTCCACCGTTCACTAGAAGTGTGGCCTGCAATAAGTTAAAAATCATCTGTGGTGGTGATAATGTCATACTGATAGCACCGCTGTGAACATTAAAGAATCTGAAAAAAAAAACCCAGACCTAGAGTAGTGCTTCTAAAAAGCATGTCCTATTTTAGTATCATCATTTAAGATATTATAACTGGAGAGGTTTGCAAAAGATGTTCACAAGGACCAATAATATGCATTAAATGCCTGCCATTCGGTGCTAAGCACTCAGAAATCGATGATGTAAAAACATATGGAGAAATGAAAGAAGGGACAAATTTGCCACTCACAATTCCAAATGATTTACTAGGTAACTCAAGCATGACTTCCCACTCTGAGGGCTGAAACACGGTGGCTCTTTTCCAAGAGTACAGAAAGGAGTGCCTGCCTGCTCAGTCGCGTCCGACTCTGTGACCCCATGTACTGTAGCCCGCAGGGATCCTCTGTCCATGGGACTCTCCAGGCAAGAATACTGGAAAGGGTTGCCATGCCCTCCTTCCTGCAGGGGATCTTCCCCACCCAGGGATCGAACTCTCATTTCTTAGGTCTGCTGCACTGGCAGGCGGGTTCTTCACCACCAGGGCCACCTGGGAAACCCATGAAAAGGAGATGGGGCTAGCCAACTTTGCAGTGAGAGAGCTGACAACACTAACTCAGTCAGTTGATTAAGGTCACCATCAGTGGTGATAAGGAATGCTAATTTTACATAGCCTACCCCAGTCATTCATGAAAAAAAAAAAATCAGACAAATAAGGTACATTTGACAAAATACCTTGCTGCTCCTCAAGCTGTCACAAGGTCACCAAAAACAAAGTCTGAGACCCTGTCACAATGAAGAGCCTAAGGAGACATGATAGCTAAATGTAATGTGGTAGAACAAAAAATGTAATGTGCTAGATGTAAACAGCCAAATGTAACGTGCTAGAACAAAACAAGTGCACTAAGTAAAAACTAAACAAATACAGTATGGATTTGGCTTTTTAAAAAGTGGTTTAATCAAAATTAAATGTATTTCTTCCCTGGGCTTTTTTTTTTTTTTAATTTAAATTTCTATTTCTAAGCCTGCTCTATCAAAGAATGTCTTTTTGTAACTATGAAATTCAGGCATCAGCATCAACATAACTTGCACTTTGACAACACATGTTCCTTTAGAGCAAGAAATGGAATTACCTGCAATGGGCAAAATACTTCTAAATTTTGGTTGACTAAGCTCTTTAGTAGCTGTTTCAATTGGCATTAAACCTCAGTAACATGGATGTTCTTACAAAGAATTTAAAGCCACACCATCTTTATACTAAAAGAATAAAGATTTTTATTAAGCATTGTAAGTTGCATTCAATAGCCTTCAGATACACCACACCACAACCCATCTACAATCAGTCAAACCCAACAGCAGTTCATTCTTGCACAATCCATGAGTTAGGGCAAAACTCCCTTCAACTTACAGTAAGATCCTACTCAGGTCTTGCGGGCAGGGATTGGGGAATTACATCTCATTTCTGATCACTAATGTGTGATGAAGAGCATCAGGAGAATTATATGAAAACGAATAAGAAGTGATTCTGATTTCAAAGTACATTGTTTGGAAACATTAACAAAAACATCAAAATGATATAAGTATACCTGCTTCTACTAAATTCTTGATGGGAAAGTTCTCAAGAACAAGCAATTTGTTTCCTGCTACAGAAGGGGGGGTTGTTTTTTTTTTTTTGTTTTTTCTTTTAAAGATCAAAGGGATTTTTTTTTTGTTTTTCACAGAATTTCATATTTTGCTAATATGAAGGCATAAAACAGCAACAAAGAACAATAATGCATACAGCAGTGAATACACCAGGGTAATGTTGATATTTGAAACAGCTAGATAATTTGGGGGGTTTTAGAATAAATGCAACAGAGGTCAATAATCACAAAATTTTAAGGTTAGAGCAAGATCAGTCAATGACTAAACAGAGTTAACATCTTTTATAGGACTATTACTGATTATTAGCATTTTTGTTTTGCAAATGGGCACATACTGGTAAGAATGGAAGAAAGGACAATAACATGCATAATATTAACTACACACTTTAAAAATTATGAACCATGCAGAAGTTTAGCTCAAGTAAGTAGCACTAATGGTCTACATCCGATTCAAAACCACATAGTTCATTGATCACAGATGCATGGTATTAAGTCACGAAAAGTTTCAGAACACATTGTGTTGATTTTGAAAGGTCATTTGCATCTTCTATGATTTCAACTTTATCTCCATTTAACTTGCTTGTAAAGTATGTATGATGTACTGTATATTTAAAATCAGCAGAACGGCAATATTACTCTATAATTTTTTGTTTTGATAGTTGCACTTTTTTTCTTAACACAAAAGAACCACATCAACAGTGATGAATTTTAAGTAAGAAAGAAAAACTGTGGTTGTGCCTTATTTCTTTCATAATCATAAAATCAAAGCCTTAGACAAAGCTTTCTTGTGAACAGTAATGCAAAATCAAAGATAATGGCATACATATGGTGCCAAATGCTAAAAATGATATTTTAAGCTATATATACTTAAAGACTGCCAAAATTTGTTTTCTTTATAGTTCAAGAAACACAACTATAGGCTTTTGTCATTAACCAGTTTAAACTTTGTGTGTACTTCATTTTAAGTGTGGGAGTCAAATGCTCTTCATTTTCTTTCTCTCTTTTTGTTTTATTGTAGCATTTTGACTACAACTGGTTAAAACTAAAAATGTGTTGTTTAAATCTCTGATATCAAAGAGGGATCCGAATTTCCAAAGTCCTCATTTTTCTCTTACGGAAAGGAAAAAATGTACATAACTGTAGGCTCTCTTTCTCTCCAGATATTCCTAAATCCTTACCCTTCCAGCATCCTTCACCCTCTATAAAAAATAAGTTTACTCTTCTTTCTTTAAGACAGCTGCCTCCAGAGCATCAGCTCTACGGCAAGCACTGTCTGTACTTAGTGCATTTAAGTGAGGATTTGTATTGACGTCTTAGAGTCATTGTTCAAGGCACTTTCCGAGTGGCTGGGGGCCCTGGTGTCGCCCGCGCTCCCGTTCATCTGGGGAGCCGGCTTCTCCTCAGCCACCGCTCCGTTTTCAGCCAGGGACCCGTCTGAAGACATAGCGGAGGATTTAGATTCCCCGGATCTCGACTTCAGTTCTTTGGCCACTTCTTCTGCTGAAGCAGCATAGGGAGGCTTGCCCTATTAAAAATGAAAGACAGCAAGCAATAAGGCAATGTTTGATGAACAGCGAGAGAGAGGAGACACCACCTGAGGCCTGGTGACTCGCTGCAGATTCAAGAACAGAGTGCAGTGAACGTGTGGCTGTGTCCCTCACTGTACGTACTCTCTACCCTATGGATATTATACACTATAATATACTCTATGCACTCTACTCTATACTCTATATATTCTCTATACAGTTGAACCTTGATTAACATAGATTTGAACTGCTCAAGTCCACCATTACATGGATTTTTTTTCAATCGATATGTACTATAGCCCTAAATGAATCTGCAAATGCGGAACTGTGGATATGGAAGAAGGCTGACTATAAACTTCTGTGTGGATTTTTGACTGCATGTTGTCCAAGGGTCAACTTCATAGTCTATATACACTCTATAATACATATGCATTCTATATTATATACTCTATATCTGCTCTATTCATTCTATTATATACTCTATCCACTCTGCAGTCTATATACAGAGTAGAACTGGAGGTACCTATCACTCTTGCTTTAAGAGACACCCTCTTGTACACCAGGGGTTCTCATGTTTCCTATCTGGGCTCATTTTCACACAGTGTCTTCTCATTTTAGTTTTGAAACCTGCAGTTCGGAAATACTCATGTAAACTTTTCTAAACGTCAGTACTTCTGTCATTCTCTAGGAACCTTGAGGAAAGTAATTAATATAAAAATACAGGAGGGCCAAAAGGGAAGAAAAATAATACTGTCGATTTCAAGTACATGCTTTCAAATCTCAACGCCCTCACTCTCTGAAGGGAAAGTCCACTCCCAGACTAAACACATACTTGGTGCAGTATTGCCAGTGGTGATGAAGCAGTTCCCCACAGATGCCAGCTACAGGAAGTGCTCTGCGGGGCCTGCTTATTAGGGAACCGCCCTATCGTTACGAAGGATGCAGGAAAACTAAGAAGGAAAGACAGCCTGTACCTGTTTGGAAACAGACACTCTCTCTCTCTACAGCAAATTCTTCCATAAGCCCAGACCACTGCAAGCAGTCGCCTACCACTATAAGTACCATGAGCAGGGGGCAGCACTGCCTCTTGTCCCACTGACACAGCCTCTCAGAATGCCCCATCAGGATGGCAAGAACAGAGACAGGGAGGCCAGCGACTCAGGAAACAAGGTGCCAGTTATCACCCGTCCTTCTCAAGGGGCAAGGGTCCTACTTTCACTTAAAACGAACAACAGGAAGTACCACGGTGAAGCCACACATTACACCAATAACAGATGGAACAGCATCCCCAAGGACGATGAAATACGTCAGAAGGGCACGTCAGTTAAGACTTCTTCCTCTGGTTTTAAAACAGGCTATGACAGGACAGGACGAACAGGAACACATATTAACCCAGGAAAAGCCATCAAGTGAGGTGAAAACCTTAGGGAAGAATTAAAAATA
This sequence comes from Madoqua kirkii, assembly GCA_006408675.1. Taxonomy (NCBI): domain Eukaryota; kingdom Metazoa; phylum Chordata; class Mammalia; order Artiodactyla; family Bovidae; genus Madoqua; species Madoqua kirkii. The sequence goes on along the minus strand of SJYC01104050.1, from coordinate 98,600 downwards.
AAAGAAAAAATAATTCCAGAAAGGAACACTAAAAGAAACACCACTAAATAAACATCATATAATACCTGAAGGCTAAAGAAGAAAATTTTAAAAATCAGAGACAAAGAAAGGGAAATGCGGATCAAACTCACAATCCGATCCCATTTTACACCCACGAGGATGGCTAAACTCAGTAACAGAGAGTAGCAAGTGTGGCCATGGACGTATACAGTATTGGAATCTTCATACATTGCTAATAGGAATGAAAAATGCAGCCACTTTGAAAATTCTGTGGCTCCTCAAATGTTTAAACACAGAGTTACCATATGACCAAGAAAGTCACTTTTACATATATACTCGAGAACTGAAAATGTGTCCATACAAAAACTTGCACACAAAGACTAAATTAACAGTGCTCTATTATATATTTAAAAGTTGCTGAGAATATCTTAAAAGATACATTCTCATCACAAGAAAACGAAATCTGTAATTATGTGCAGTGATGGATGTTAACTAGACTTATACTCTGGTGATCATTTTGTAAATACAAGTATCAAATCATTATATTGTATGAATGAAACTGATATAATATTGTGTCAATTATATCTCATTAAAACTTGGGGGGGAAACACAAAATATATGTGTTCTGTATATATGTGTTCATACGACTGAAGCGACTTAGCAGCAGCAGCAGTAACATTATTCATAATAGCAAAAAAGTGGAAACAATCTAAACGTCCATCAATTGATGAACAAGTAAACAAAATGTAGTATTATCTAGACAGTGGTGCATCACTCGCAATAATAAAGAATGAAGTCCTGGTCTGGGGCACAGCAGGTGCATTTACATGGTATGTACAGAGGGCAAGTCCAGACAGAAAGCAGATCATCAGAGTCTACGAGGGTGGGGTGTGACTGCTCATGAGTAAAGTTTCTTTCGGGGTTTCTTTTGGGGTGATAAATGTTCTGGAATTAGTAGTGATTGCTGTATAACCTTGAGAATACACTGAATTGTACACTTTAAACAGATGAACTACAGACGGATCAACAGATTCATATACACTAGTATATGAATCACACCTTGAGACAAAAAGGAATCCAGAGTATGCCAAACACTGAAGACAAAGCACCAGAGATGAAAAGAAACCAAAGCAAAAGAAGTGAAATGAAAAACAAGTAATTCAAGAAAATTTTCTGGAAAAAAAAAAATTGAAATTGTGCTTGGAAAGAAAGCATTGCATACTGAGTGCAATGACCCCAAGAATGACCAGCACCAAACTTCAGCAAAAAAAAAAATGAAAACAGGGGTTGTGGCGGGGGTAGGGTCGAGGGAGAAAACAATTTAGGCATTTAGGTCAAAACAGCAACTGACTTCAAAGGGAAAGACAATTCAATTATTATTAATCTTTATTAGTCATAAAGCAAATGACAGAAGAAAATCATATAACGTGTGTAAAAGTCTCTTGAGAAGATGTGAACCAATATTTCTAATTACTGGGAAAATAAACTACTTTCAAATTAAATACTGTTTTCCTAAGTCCTCCCTAGGAACTCACTAAAGAAAAGAGCCTCAGAGGGACAAAATAGACCAGCAGCCTCAGGCTTATGGGGCACAAGACATAGTTATCTACAGACTCTGGATAAATGCAGCTGAAAGGATAATGTACCTTGGACAATGTAGACAGTAGTAGCATAGCTACTTTTTAAAATGTGAGAATGGTGGGGGCAAACAGGGGAGGCACATACCAACACTTTAATTGTTTCCTGTGACTGTGCTGGTGATGGAAGTATTAACTATTCCTCAAGGTAAGAGAAACCCAAGTAAGATGGTAGGCACTGAGACAGGGGATCAGAGGGCACACACACTGAAACCACAATCACAGACAACTAGCCAATCTGATCACATGGACCACAGCCTTGTCTAACTCAGTGAAACTAAGCCATGCCGTATGGGGCTACCCAAAACGGGCGGGTCATGGTGGAGAGGTCTGACAGCATGTGGTCCACTGGAGAAGGGAATGGCAAGCCACTTCAGTATTCTTGCCTTGAGAACCCCATGAACAGTATGAAAAGGCAAAATTACATATATACTCGAGAACTGAAAATGTGTCCATACAAAAACTTGCACACAAAGACTACAATTAACAGTGCTCTATTATATATTTAAAAGTTGCTGAGAATATCTTAAAAGATACATTCTCATCACAAGAAAACGAAATCTGTAATTATGTGCAGTGATGGATGTTAACTAGACTTATACTCTGGTGATCATTTTGTAAATACAAGTATCAAATCATTATATTGTATGAATGAAACTGATATAATATTGTGTCAATTATATCTCATTAAAACTTGGGGGGGAAACACAAAATATATGTGTTCTGTATATATGTGTTCATACGACTGAAGCGACTTAGCAGCAGCAGCAGTAACATTATTCATAATAGCAAAAAAGTGGAAACAATCTAAACGTCCATCAATTGATGAACAAGTAAACAAAATGTAGTATTATCTAGACAGTGGTGCATCACTCGCAATAATAAAGAATGAAGTCCTGGTCTGGGGCACAGCAGGTGCATTTACATGGTATGTACAGAGGGCAAGTCCAGACAGAAAGCAGATCATCAGAGTCTACGAGGGTGGGGTGTGACTGCTCATGAGTAAAGTTTCTTTCGGGGTTTCTTTTGGGGTGATAAATGTTCTGGAATTAGTAGTGATTGCTGTATAACCTTGAGAATACACTGAATTGTACACTTTAAACAGATGAACTACAGACGGATCAACAGATTCATATACACTAGTATATGAATCACACCTTGAGACAAAAAGGAATCCAGAGTATGCCAAACACTGAAGACAAAGCACCAGAGATGAAAAGAAACCAAAGCAAAAGAAGTGAAATGAAAAACAAGTAATTCAAGAAAATTTTCTGGAAAAAAAAAAATTGAAATTGTGCTTGGAAAGAAAGCATTGCATACTGAGTGCAATGACCCCAAGAATGACCAGCACCAAACTTCAGCAAAAAAAAAAATGAAAACAGGGGTTGTGGCGGGGGTAGGGTCGAGGGAGAAAACAATTTAGGCATTTAGGTCAAAACAGCAACTGACTTCAAAGGGAAAGACAATTCAATTATTATTAATCTTTATTAGTCATAAAGCAAAGCTTTATGACAGAAGAAAATCATATAACGTGTGTAAAAGTCTCTTGAGAAGATGTGAACCAATATTTCTAATTACTGGGAAAATAAACTACTTTCAAATTAAATACTGTTTTCCTAAGTCCTCCCTAGGAACTCACTAAAGAAAAGAGCCTCAGAGGGACAAAATAGACCAGCAGCCTCAGGCTTATGGGGCACAAGACATAGTTATCTACAGACTCTGGATAAATGCAGCTGAAAGGATAATGTACCTTGGACAATGTAGACAGTAGTAGCATAGCTACTTTTTAAAATGTGAGAATGGTGGGGGCAAACAGGGGAGGCACATACCAACACTTTAATTGTTTCCTGTGACTGTGCTGGTGATGGAAGTATTAACTATTCCTCAAGGTAAGAGAAACCCAAGTAAGATGGTAGGCACTGAGACAGGGGATCAGAGGGCACACACACTGAAACCACAATCACAGACAACTAGCCAATCTGATCACATGGACCACAGCCTTGTCTAACTCAGTGAAACTAAGCCATGCCGTATGGGGCTACCCAAAACGGGCGGGTCATGGTGGAGAGGTCTGACAGCATGTGGTCCACTGGAGAAGGGAATGGCAAGCCACTTCAGTATTCTTGCCTTGAGAACCCCATGAACAGTATGAAAAGGCAAAAAGACAGGACACTGAAAGATGAACTCCCCAGGTCGGTAGGTGCCCAATATGCTACTGGAGATCAGTGCAGAAATAACTCCAGAAAGAATCAAGGGATGGAGCCAAAGGATTGAAGGCAGGAGGAGAAGGGGATGACAGAGGATGAGTTGGTTGGATGGCATCACCAACTCGATGGACATGGGTTTGGGTGGACTCCAGGAGTGGGTGATGGACAGGGAGGCCTGGCGTGCTGTGGTTCATGAGGTCACAAAGAGTCAGACATGACTGAGTGACTGAACTGAACAGACTATGTATACAATGTGGGATGAAATTAATGATGAGTTATGGAATGTTCTAATTTAATCATTCTCTGGGCTCTTAGGAACCAAGATTCTCAGGAGGGAAGAAAGGACATACTGACATAAATAGTAAATGTTAAGTGAAATTCTGAATTTGAATTAGAATAGTCAATTTAATTGGGGTGGGCGGGAACAGCAGAGTACATGTATATATGTTTCCATGTTCATTGTACATGAGTGTGCATGGGTACACCTTTTCCCTCTAGATCTGTTCATAGGAAAAGCCCAGAAATGGTGACTTGGTCTAGAAGAAAGAACATACAGATATAACAGAGATGAAACTAAATAAAAGCCTTATAGTCTTCAATTTAAACTGGAAACATCAGTGTGAATTCAAGAGAATCCTACCTTTAAAAAATATAATAAAAAGCATATAGTTTGTGTGTGTGTTTATATATATAAAGAAATGGGACTGTGTGTGTCTGTGTACACAGAACACTAGGAACTGTGACTGACACTACGGCCGCTTATGTCCTCAGGGAGTGTTCTTACTGTGGTCTTGAAATGCCGTTTCTCACTAAAGAAACCAAGAAACAAAGAGAAATGACTGTCACTGGTTTGCTGGGCTGGGTGATACATCAGACAGGAAGTTACTGAAGACTAGAGGTCATAGCAAAGGGTCCCAGTGGCCAAGGACAGGTGAGTTGAGCTACAGGAACCATGTGTTGATCTATAGCTTTCCTGAAGGGCTATAACACTGAGGCACCAGATGGAAAGTGATGGGAAGCATCTCTTTATAAAAATCTCCCAATAAAGAAAAACAAATGATGGGATGAGAGTATCTTCATTTTGCAATCTGCAGTATATGAATGGATCAACAGGTTCTGACACATACAAAAAGATAAGCAGACAGGAAAGCACATGACTCCACTGCAGTCTTGCCACAGGGACAAACCGAAGTACAACGAGCATCCAGATCCAGCTACTAGTGGGCAAGAAAGGTCAGTCACACAAGGAACAGCACCGTTGAGTGTGCACTCAGCAAAAGCCAGGATTCTGAAGGTAAAACAGCCTGAGCTGTCCTTCAGTTGATAAACGAAGGAAAAAGGAGCGAGGGAAACCTGTTGATTCAGAGAGACTTAGAAGACATAGCAAACTAAAGAAAATGAATACAAGTCATCAAGTGTCTAGGAAGGCACATATGAGTGATACAAAACCAGAAAGTGAAAAGGGAGAAATAATTGAGTGTAAAACTCCAGGGTTGTGGTCATGTTGTGCAGAGGGAGGCAGGAGGTTAGTGTAGTGACTGGGCCTGTGAGGCTCTCGGAAAGAGCTGGGAAAATGCTATTCATCACATGGGTGATGGCTACACGGTTATTTGCCTTATATCTCATTAAACTACATTTTGATATATGTGTGTGTGGTTTTTCGGTATCTAGGTTTTATAATGAAAATAGAAGTGCTTAAGCAATATAGAGATACATATTTCCCACTACTAGCTCAGGAAAGGCCCTTGTACCCCCCAAGGATGACCGTAATGAAAAACCAGATGCATTTTATAGGACAAGCTCCAAACTGGAGAAGTAAGAAAGAAGTTCTCCTCCTTCTCATAAACCTGCTGAGAGACTCAGAGTACCTGTGGCTCAAAAGAGCATTTTGATGAAGGCTGAGGACGGCCAGGGTGGGACTACAGGGGAGCCGAATGAGCTGAGGACCTCCCCCTTGCTGGATGCTGCATGGCAAATGAGGGCTGCCTGGACCTGTTTTCGGGCAAGAGACTGTTTCTGTACTTTACTTATTTGATGTATTTCATCAAAACGGAAGCTATCAAGATGCTAAGATCACCTGGCAAAGGCAGAAGTTTTATTTTCTCTTGGCCAACTATTTCCAAATAAGGATTATTAATTAATAAATGAGTCATACAAGTGTACTTCTCTTAATGTTTACAAGGATGCTATGAGAAAAAAGTTGTGTGCTTTGACTAAAGCCACATTCAATAAATTAGGTTGTTAAGGTTGATTGGTCTTTTTAAAACATCATTCTCAAGGGCAAATTAATCGGAATCCAGGTCCTAAATGGAGTATCCAAAGCAGAAGAAAGTTCTAGCTCTTTCATGAAGACAGACATGTGACTTTATTTTCTCATGAGCTGATCCTTTCATGGAAAAACTAGTCAAGATGGTGGAGGAGGGGGAAAAAAAGCACTGTTCTAACATTTACAAAGTCACAACTTCTTTTTAAATCCTAAATGTGATTTACCTAAATAATGGTTTATAATATAGATAGCATTAACAGCTTCTGGATTATTCTCAGCTAAATTTCCAGGGACAGCACGTGAACACGAGCTCACACTTTTTACCTCGAACAATGCTAAAACAGTCTGGGCTTGCGGGAAGGTGGGTTTAAAAACCACCACGTGCCACTATTGGGTCAGAAGCCTTCCAGCGACCCCCTCTCTGGTCAGGGGCCCTGAAACACCGGCCGGGGCAGAGCAGGCGCCCAGCAGTGAACTGGCACTAGCACTACGTGGTGCTATTACCTGAATCGCACCCTGGTTTTTATAGCCTCTGCCATAGTACCTCCCACCTCTTCCAAATGTTCGGATCACTGGAGTGGAAATAACGCCTCTTGGACGCCTAAAACACATAAAAGAGGACAAAAGCAAACAGAATTGTATCTGTTCAATACAACATTTAAAATAATAGCAAATGGATTTAAAAGTGTCTAGTCTATGCTATAGGAAGCACAGACTTTAATTTCTGGATAATTATTTAACAATGATTTAAATAATTACATAATGTTGCATATAATGGAATCCTACATAACCAGTAAGAATATATTTAATGATATAAAGATGTTACCAGTAAGCATATAATTAAAGTAACAGGTAAGAGGTTGGTTTTATTTACACAAATATATTTTCATTGTTCAGAACTCACCCTCTTGCTGGTCCTCCAACAGAAACTACCTGCAGGGGGAAAGGCCCACGGCCTCCTCGGCCCCGTCTGCTCCCGCCCAGTGGCCAACCACGGTGCCAGCTATTTCTAGCTTCCCTCCCTGAGAAGGTATAGGTTGGATTCCTGCACAAAAGTAGATGAAAAAAATCTTGACAATCAAAGAAATAGCAAAGAGAAAAAAGCAAGCAATTTTTCAAACGCGGTTTCTACTTCATATGAAGCCCTTTCTCTTCCTTTGTAAAGACTTCTTGTTTATTAAGTGAACTATCTTTGCACAGAGTTTGATTTTAGTGATTTTAAGTTGTCATTAAAAAGATACCTGGAAGTAAGACAACTGTGTTGGCTATTGGAAGAAATCACAACTGAAATTCAGTTATGGCTGAAAAATGAGTACCGCTATTAGGCAGAAACAGATCCAGTAAAGTACTGGGTATATATGGCACACCTTCTACATTATCAAGATAGAAATCTGCAAATTCAAATGTTTTTCTCTTTGGGTAATTACTTAGACTTTACTACCTCAACCAAACATTACAGAAAGTAATCGGTAAAGCTAGCCTGTTAAGTCTTATTGTGTTATTAAATGATAATTTCCTTAAGCAAGGTTACAAATATTCCTTGTATTCACTAACTTCTATTAATTACTGGTAGTGTGAATTATTCAAAAGTTTTCTAACTTACCTAAGAAAATGCTAGACAATTAATTGATATCAAAATTTCTGATAAAAACTAAACAAAACAGAACCTCAAGCATCTTCTTTTCTGGGAGATAGAAAGGATTATAATAAATTCTCCATCATCCTGGTGTTAGCCATGGTCATAACAGCCAGGTAGCTCTGTCCAACAAAACCTACAAATAAGTCTTACATTTTCAGTAGCCACATTAAAAAAGTAAAAACACAGGAAGTAAATATTAATAACATATTTTATTTAAACCAATATACCCAAAATAACAGGTAATCAATATAAAAAACTACTAATGAGACATTTTGCATTCTTTCTATGTTAAGTCTGTAAAATTAGATGTGCACTTCAGACACAGCTCAGGTTGGATGAGCCACGGTTCAAGTGCTTGAAAGCCACATGTGGCCAGTGGCTACCATACTGGACAGTGGAGATCTGAATTCCAGACACAATTTGGTAGAAGTTAGGAAGCACGTTCCTATTGTCATTTCGGACTAAACCACTTCTGATAGAGCAATGTTCGCAGTCAGGACTCCTCCCCAACCCCCAACAGTATTTTATCACAACTGCAGGCCAGCATGAGTTTCCAGGCAAGGGTTGCAAAAAGCTGAAGCTGACTGTAAAGCAGAGAACACACATTACTGTGCATTATGTGATGCAGAGTAACAGGAGGAAAGCACCCTGGAAAGCCAGGAGAACTAAGGGGAGGCGGGAGCAGGCATGCAAGTCCAGCAGAAGGAAAGTGGCTTCCACAGCTACAGAGAGAGGGCAGCGTTCACCCAGAAGAGCATTGCTATCACAAAAGACATCTCTAGTAGCTTCTGTAAGAACCCAAGTAACTCAACTGGAAAAGTAGTTCTGATCAAGAAAGGCTTGCCTATCCTAAAAGTTCTTCAAAACTGTATTTGAGTAACCCTGTAACACAGACTTGACAGTCAGGTTTAGATTTGCAGTCCCAAAATGTGGCATTTATGACAAAGTTACAAGTCATGGGCTTCAAAGTACAGCAAAATCACAAGATAATATTTCAGAACTCAGTGTTAAGACTTTTTCTCACCCTCACAAGCCTAATATGAATGAGAAGAGAAGCAATGGAAATTTAAACCACACTATTTTATTAGACTTTTCTTTACTAATATTTCTCTGAAACAAACTATGAAAAACCCTTTTATGCCAAGAACTGTACAATGCCCTTAGATTCTTTTACACAAGCATGATCCTCTTTACCTAGAGAGGGCTGTTAGAGAATACGAAGGCAAAAAAAAACAAACAAACAAAAACCCACGTCCCTGGGAATGAATGGGCAACCTATCATATCTATCACAGGAGGCAATGATTAGGAGGCAGGTGCACAGAAGGGCTGTGTGTGGACACAGTGGTCCCGCTGGAAGACAGAGATGGGTCAGAGCAAAGCTGCCGCAGAGACCTGGGGGTAGGCAGAGGCTGGCAGATGAGCAGCAGCAAATACCAGAGTGGGGGCCTATCAGAAAGGACTCAGTGCCGGAGTCAGGACAGACAAGGAGGAGGAAGAGCCAGAAGGAGCGGGAAGCTGCTGGTGGAGAAAAGCTCCAGGAGGAGTTGTGGCATAATTACCGCCCTGTGGCTTGCTAGTCCTGCTGCTGTCACTGCCTGAGAAGGCTCCACAGTGTCCTGTTGCTGTCGCCACTCGGAAGGCACGGTAAGCGCCTGTTGCTACAGTTTCCCCATAGGGGCTTCCAAAGCCACAGACTCCTGTGGGACCCGGGTGGAGAGAGATGGGAGAAGCCATGAGGAACTGGGTTCAGGGAAAGCCACCAGTGGGCTTTCAGGCAGAGACACCTCCATGTCCTTCAGGTGTTCTTACACCATCAGCTGCCAGGGAAGAGCCTCCTGCCCCTTCTGCTCACCAGCCACACAGAAATGTCACTGTGCCTGCTCTTGGAGGAGCCTCTGGAGACCAAACACTATTGCTATGGGCTCTGCCACAGGCTTGGGAGGCAGCCTTCATGGAGGACAGCCCCGCTGACCCCACAACATGAGGAAATCCTAAACCACAAGTGTCAGCAGAGTTTTTGGGTACACCGACCAATTTACAAATCATATCTCTGCAATAGCTTCTATAGCTCCCACTCCCTTTCCCATACGTAATCTCTTTCAGGATCAAGTTTGTTCCTTTCTAATGTGAAGAGCTGTTGCTGCAAACTTCATAACTAAGGCTGAGAATTATTTACAAGGTCTCAACACAGCAGGATACAGCTCACTGAGAAGGCCTGCATGTTATGTGTGTGTCTGTCCCCCCACATTAGCAAGTCCGTACCTACAATGGTGGACACACTCACCTGCAAAGCCCCGCCCTCGGCCCTGGGCCGGGGGGACGGGCCCGAAGTGCCGTGGGTACACAGAGGTGGGGTAGAAAGGCAGCGCCGCTGGCGGCGGGAAGGGGAGTGGGTGGCTCTGCCGGGAGAAGTTCAGCCCTTCCAGGATGCTTTGTCGCATCTTTTCTACCTTGGCAGCTTGCTCGGCCTGGAAGTCAAGGACTGGCATGTGAAAACTTCATTCACAAATTCAATGCAACTGAATTGGAATGAACAGGAAAGAAATAAGACATGCTGACTACTATACTTCGCCTACATGTGTGTTAACCGCTTAGTCATGTCCTACTCTTTGTGACCTCATGGACTGTAGCCTGCCAGGCTCCTCTGTCCGTGCTTATTGACTCATAAATAACACAGCCACAATCTGCTCAGTGACACTTTTTTTACAGAATGCAATGTTGCTGTTGTTGTTGTAGTAGTATAGTTGGTAAGTCCTGTCTGACTCTGCGACCCCATGGACTATGGCCCACCAGGCTCCTCTGTGCATGGGATTTTCCAAGCAAGAGTAACTAGACTGGTTTGCCATTTCCTTCTCCAGAGGATCTTCCTGACCCAGACATCGAACCTGTATCTCCTATGTCTCCTGCATTGTCAGGCAGATTCTTTACCACTGAGCCACCAGGCAAGGCCACAGAATGCAAACATGACCACACACACACAAAGCCAAAAAAAGATACTTTATCTCATAATCTTATAAAACAATAATTTAAATTTCTACCTTCTCGGCATATCTTTAGATGAGAGCCACTTACTATGAAATTTATTAACTGAAAACAAATTTGGTTCTCAAAATCAATGACTAAGTCCAGACAAGTCACGCTCACAGCCTTCCTTCCACTCATGCACCAGGGAGTAGATGATGCCTAGTTCACATCTTTAAATTTTACTTTTCTAATCAATTTAATTTTAGGTCAAACATTCACGTTACAGAAAAGGAACTGAGGCAAAGAGTAGTAGATGCTTCTTAAGGGATGCCTAGAGCTCTTTAATAGAGAAAGGACAATAGATCAATTGACCCGTCCATGGGCTACCAGTGAGGTAACATGCACAAATGTGAACAATACAACTTGTGTATGTCAAATTATACTGTGGAAAAAACACTGAGTGTCTTTTGTTAATAAATACATAAATATGTATGTGCTAAGTCACTATACCAGCAACCAATCTTTAATCAGAGAACCTCAAAATCTGCTTACTCTGTAAATTTGTCTTTAAACTGAGCTTAACTTAAGCAGCATGTGGAAAAATACATGTTTTGTAGTCTAAGGTTAAAAAGCAAAAAGCTTGCAGCATATGTGAGCTTCTTTTATATACAAAGGGACAAAATAACCTCATGACCTACTTCACTTTATTTTTAAATTAGAACTTTAAAAAGTACAGTCAATCCTGACTATTCATGAGTTCCACATCTGTAAACTCAGCCACTTGCTAAAATTTATTTATAAACTTAAAATCAATACTCCTAGCATTTTCATAGTCATCTGAAGACATTTGCTGAGTGAAATAGAGCTTGAGTTGCCCCTAAGGTTAAAGAAAGCACAGCATTGCCTTTATGCTTCAGTTTTTATATTGTAAACATGTGTCCAGTCACTGTCTCCTTAGTGCCACAATTTCTGTGTTCTTGTGAATGATTTTCCTGTTAGAATAGCACAGTGCTGAGTATTGGCTAGTGTTCCCAAGTGCCAGGCTGTGATGTGCCGTACAGATAAAATGCATGTGTTAGTTAAATGAGCTTTCTTGAAGCTGAGTTATAACACTGTCAGTCATAAGTTCAATGTGAGTGAGTTAACAATATATATGCATTAAGAAGTATTTAAACAGAAATATACATAAGACAAGGTTATTGTCTTATTGACTTGACTGATGAAGACGATGCGACAGAAGGCTTGCAGAATCCTAACCCTGTATTTCCCCTAAGTGCAAAGAGTCTGTATTTGCTAATTCAGTGTTCAAGGTGAACTCATACAGTACAACTACTGTGAATAAGGAGAACCAAGTGTATGTCCTGGGCTCAGTTCATGTGGGCACTAAATTGACATTTAGTTACAACTGGGCTGGGCTCAATCTAAATTAAATTCTTGTTGCATGGGCTCATTACAAATTCAGTAGGAAAGACAACAGATTAGCTAGTGAACATTATTTCATTCTGGTTAGAAGTGGCCACCCCCTCCTCCCTGCCCCACCCAGCCTGCTTTCCTGCAACTGACCTGACCATCACAGAGGTCGATGAGTGGGGTCTTTTCCCGGCTTGCTTTGAGGAGTTTGGACTGGAAGAGCTTCCCATCAAAATACATCCAAGGACAGCAGTGTTCCCAGGGTACTGGCTGGCCACATGCGTCGTTTGCAAACAGGGCCATGTCCACGCCACTCATGAAGAGAGCTGACAGCTGAATGCCTCGGGGGTCGAGGTTCTCAATCTTTAAATGGAAAAGAATTATTTCTATGGAGTAAGAGTACTACAGCATCCAATTCTTGCAATGTCTGACTATAACTCTCCATGGGTCATAAGGACACCCCTCAACCAAATGCCCCCTGAGTAGCTCTATCACTGTCTTATAGTGACTTAACACTGACCTGTCTGAACAGAAAGACTTTTTATGTTATTTAACAAACTTAAGTTTAAGAGGCTGTTTTATAAACCTTCTGAAATATTTCAATTTGGAATTTGTGAAGAGCTATACAAGTGTAAATCAATACTGTGTTTAAGGTGGACACATGACAAAGTAACAAATCATTCATGGTCTCCTTAGCCGTTAAGAGGCCTACAACTCATTTATGAAATAAAACTTTATACTGCAGATTCTAAACACTGGTAATATATTAACAGAAACGTGGTAAAAAGTAATATTCTATTAAGATTCTGCATTTTTAAAGTAGTTATCTTAAAAAAATTATTTGGAAAGAAATTACTTGGTATAATTTCATTCTAAAGCTTATATTTATGTCTACATTATTTTATATGTTAATGTTTTAGATAGCAACTTATTAATGAGACTGTCAAAATGTTTTAGGAGAAATGGATAGCTTATAAATGAAAGAACACAACAGCCAAAACACTGTATCTGAACCAGCAGACTATCAGAATCTAGAGACTTGCATTTCTGGGTTCTTTTCCCTCAGGTCATTGGTGCTGTGAGCCTCCCTTTGTACACACAGCCCTTTCCTCTAGCATCTAATACACAGGATAAGGAACACTGACAAATACAGTCAACTCTTGATTATCTGTGAAGGACCCAGTTTGTGGATTATCCAGGACTGAGTTTTAACTGTCCTGGTTTCTGTCTTCCCACCATGCATGCTTATTTTCTAAGGTTATGGTATCTTGAGAATGCAGTCTTTATGTGTACCAAACTAAGCAATGCCTAATTGTGGCAGGTAAATGAGCTTTTCATTAAAGAGAAAAAAGATGACTCCAGTGCCAAATACTAATGAACTAATTATCTGATGTTTCATGCTGTTGTTGTCAACATTCCCCAGTATCAGCTAACACCATATTTTTCAACTTAAAAAAAAAACAAAACAACACAAAAAACAAAACTTGAAGGCAATGCAGTGAAGAACTTCCTGCACCTGGACAAGTCTGCCCCTCCCAGCCCACGGCTGCTGGCTTCTGCTTCTCCAGTGTAGTGCTGGAAAGAGTAACTGATAAGCATGTTCAGTTGAGGGCAGGTGGGCTCGGGATGATAGATGAATTTTCACATTTACGAGCAGAAAGCGGGGCGGGCACAAAATGGAAATTAAAAAGTCACCTAACTTACTTAGATCCCTACTGATCCTGCCTCTCCCTGCACTGCAGAAAGGAAGTGGCAATTCCTTTCTTCTGAGTCTCAAGGCAGAGAGAGAGAGTCTCTCCTTCCTAAACACTGACGCTGTGGGAAAGTGTCACAGCAGCGATGCCAGCCTGGGGGCTGCCCATGCAGCACCCATCTCCTGGCCTCTCTGCAAGGATGGTGGCAACTAGGTCTCTAGCCGCTCTCTTGTTGCCAGTCCACAGTCGTCCAAGCCAGGGGAGGGGGGCCTGGTCAAGGCGGAGGGGAAGGCAACGCTGCTGCTGCTGCTGCTGCTGCTGCTGCTGCTGCTGCTGCTGCTGCTGCTGCTGCTGCTGCTCTGAGAAAACAAAGTGGCAGCAGTGTGCTTTGGAGAAACTCGGTACTACTGCCATTTCTTAGCAACTAGAGGTGTGCATCTTATGCACCTTCAGGCCTACTTAACTAACAGGGCTCAAACCCACTCTGGCGGATGGCCATCTGAGCGCTGAGGCTAAGAAATCAGAGCTGGAACACAGAGGCAACTGAGTTAAAACAAGTAACTTCCCAGTGAGCTGATGGGAGGAATGGCTAAGTCTACCTTATCCACACACATAAGTATTTATTTTAAATGACCTTATCATTACTTAATGAACTATGTTTTTATGGGTTTAAGAAATGATTTTCAAGTCAATTAGTTTTAGAAATAGCAACTACTATTAATTCAATAAAGGAAAATTCTTAGAAACTGTCTAAATAAAGTGAATAAAATCTCAATTACTGTGTGGATTGACTTTATTCAAAAATTTTTTTTTAATTTTAACTGTTTTACATGGTACTATATATTTCATTCCCTAAATGTTAATTATATATATAACACTAATATTTTGGGGGCACTTAATAAATATGTATCAGATACCACTAAGTATTTTTTCATATATTATTTCATTAACATCTCAATAACTGTATGTGTGATACTGCTATTAGAACTCCATTTCATAGATGGAGAAACTGAGTCAGAGAGCTCAAGGTCACAAAACTGATAACTGGTAGCACCAGAATCTGAACCCTTGATCACAGAAATGGCTGTAATATTCACATTTTAACCTCGTTCTCTTATACCACAGAAGATAAAATATTTACCATTATTCCTCAACTAGGAAAATAGTGACAAGATTTTCTGATCTTATAGGAAACACAAATATGGAATGTATCTCCAGCCAATTAGTTGAAGAACCAAATTCCAGTGAGGTTTACTTTGTCTAACTTCTAATTACTGGGCAACAGACTCTTACTTTGATTTGGCATATTTACCTATATGCACAACAATTCTTACAGGTATCACAGACATGCTGCACGTCCCTAATACTGTCTTTAAAGCTCTTCATTTTCCATCTTTTAATTCTGCACTTGGCATGTGAAACTGTTAAAAGAATTTAAGGCAATTATAGGGATGTCAAGAGCAAGGGAGAAAGAAACTGGATAAATATTTAAAAACTGTACAAAGATCTTTCTCTTCATCCTTCACCCGCCCTCCTTCAAATACAGCATCAGTGCTGATTTTACCTTAGTCTTTATGTTTGTGCTGGTGACCTAGAAGAAGTGCCCAAAAAATAAATAAATAAATAAATAACAGGGAAAAAGTGAGAGCTGTCAATCACTGAGCCACGCAGAACATTCAACTGTTCAGGGTTGTGGCGGGAGGACAGAGAATGGACAAGATGAAACTCTTGCAAATTCATTTAAACCAATGGTTTCAACATCTTTTCCAAACCTCCCATCAGAATAGCCATCAAAAGGGCAAACTGTCAAAATTAGGTCTTTTCTTTCTCTTCTCCTCTTTATTCTCAAAGCACATGATGGGCAAAAATGGGAGAAGAAAAACAGGATCTGGGCAATCCACAAACTGGATAATGGCCTCTAAAATAACAACAAAAATCAAGAGTTGACTATATCCTAAGCAGGAAAATGATGTTTTATAGAAAAGCATTATCACTGCTTTTGAAATATCAAAACAACTTTAATGGTTAAGTGAAAAAGCCATTTTGAAATTTACTTTTCTATTACTGAATTTTGGAACTCTCAGTCTCTGCATAGGGATTTTTGTTCATTTAAATAATGATTAGTTCTCAGTCTGATAACTGAGAGGATCACTATCTTAAAAAACAAAACAAAACAAAACACCCCAACTATTTCTCCCCGCAATGAATGTTGTTATTTTTCCCTTCCAGCTCTTTCAGAATTTATGGTGCTCGTGGATGAAGCACTAATGATGCAGGCTGTCCTTGGTGAAACGAACACAGACCTCCAGACCAGCAAGACCCAAAGGGATAGTGGTGGGCCTGAAGTAACTGCACACAAAATGGGTCTTTCTAAACACAGCTCTAGAAATGCCTGGCTTTAGATGAAGAATCAGGAGAAAATCATGAAAGCACTAAGACCTCAAAAGAACCAAAATGAAAGCTTAGAGTGTGACTACCTTTCAAAAGTTATAGCCTAGGTGTTGATCCAAAAATGAAAAGGATATGGGAGAAGATGAACTTTGAGTAAAAGCAAGTTGATGGTGAATAAGGCTTGGTGGGCATACCTGATACCTGGCGGTCTGATTTTCAGAACTGGGATGTCAATACTGATGTAATAATCTAAATAAGAGAAACAGGAAGTAGAGGTAGAGGGATGGCACCACACTCTAGTAAAAGTATTTACAACACCCCTGAGCACAGTCTGCTGATGAAGATGGTGGTGATGGCACCACACTCTAGGACACAGGACGCAGAGCCTGCACTTAGTACAGCCTCAGGGGACACCCGGCCAAATATTCTAGAACGAAAACTTAAATTCAAAACCATTAAAAAAAAATTTCTGTCTAACAGAAAAGCTTAAACTACAAAGTAAAGAATATAATTTGAGGTAGACTCTCCTAAGTTGGGTTGTCTTTAGTTTAGCTTGTTTCAAAGTCATCAGAAGCCTAAGGTGATCACAAATGACATGGGCTCCACACAGTTGAGGGTCAACACTGGATTACTGAATTTAACTCAATAATTTAGGGGCAACCACAGATTTATTGAGCCCCAACAGCAGAATACTGAAAACCCATCAAATGAGCCTAAAACTCTTCTGCAGGGTAAGAACGCCTTCATAAAGAATGGTAAAAAGATCTAAAAGTGAAGGCGATTTTGTCAAAAGAGATTACTTGATTACAAATCAAATTTTGTAAAAAAAAAAAAAAACAAAAAACACAAACCACAACAACAAAAAAAATCAAACCAATGGCAAAGTAAAAACCAAAACCCTGTACATTAAAAAGAAAAGGCAGATCCACTAATTTAGCTAACTCTGGAGTCTTGAACTTCTAAAATTTAGTGTAGAAATTAGAAAGCAACTACAGCCATGTGGACACAGTGACTAATAAAAGTGCACTGAAAAGATAAGCACACCAAAAAATCAGGTGACAAAATGGACAAAATTAATACTGTCAAAACAATCAAAGGAAAAATACAGAATACTAGAAGGGAAAACTAAAAGGAATACGCTGTTAAATGCTGACTAGAAGGGCACAGGAATGATGACATAACATTGTTCTTCAAGTGGTTTTGTAAAAGGGATTTATAATACCAGGAGGGCAAAGACTCTTTTTTTTTTTTTTTTTTTTTTTACAGAAAACGAATGTTGCATTTAGGAATAATAGAACGAAATAAGAAAAAGAATCCTGGCCAGATGTTAGTAAACTCTTAGGACCAAGCCCTCCCAGGGTTTGGGATCCCCACCTGAAATAAAAGGCCAAGTTTATTTCCTGATGTGAAAAACAAGAATAACACCCACTGGTAAACAAGGGAAAAATCTTTATCACACAAAAGTAGACTTGACTGTTTCTATAACCGGGAAGGAAATTCCTTTTGCCCTGAAGGCTCTCAAGTTCACATCTTTAGTATTACTAGTTTAGTGCACTGAGTGACTGCTTGGTGAGCCATGGCTCCAAAACAAGACCTCCCAAAACAAAGAATGAGGATTGTAGATTACCTTGAGCTCCTGCAGCTGATCAGGCTCATAGAGTTTGGGGGACAGCGCCTGAGCCAGGAAGGCATCCAGCTCCTGGCGACGCAGTATCCGTGCTCCAGGCCACTGCACCATATACCTACAGGGGGTGGACAGAGAGGGTCTGGTGTCAGGATGGAGCAGTCACCAGTCACATGCACAACCTGGTGTTCGGCTTCTAGGGAGAGTCAGGATGACACAAACCAAGAAGGCCTACATGGATTTCTTAGCCAGCTTCTCTAGTTTCACTGGATGATGCCAGTTACAAATGGAAACCTAATCATTAACTAGGCTGATCAGAATGTTTGATTCTGCAATAATTAACAACAGCACACTAAATAAGAACACACTGCAAACCAGCTGGGGGTTTAAATTCTGAAAATATATGTTAAGCACCAATTTACTCTATTTATTTTAATTCAACACACGGTATCTGGGAGGCAGGTCCTAAGTCCAAATAAGCAAGATTTACCTCCTGATGAACAGTTAAGTTTTGTGTAAACTGTCTGCATGGAAGGGGCTCTGGTGGTGGCAGGTGAATGCCCTGCAGTGGAACAGGAAGTGACAGCAGGGACAATAAAGCTTCAGGCTTCAGAACCGGCACCTGATGAACTAGTGCCTGCAACCCCTGGGGTCATGCAGGCTTACCGGGGCCACCCTGGTGTGAGCACCTAAAGGTAAATCAATTTCTCAGTCTCCAAACTTCCATCTGTACTATCTGCCTGAGAACTGCCAAGTGTCCACAGTCCCTTTCCTCGACTGATCATTTCCCCTTTACTCACCTTGCTGCTCAGCGCTGGTCAGTGACAACCTCCAGAGCATTAGGTAAAGGCACAACCCCAACCAGTATTTGGGTGCAAGAGAGGGAGGGGCTAGCCAGTAAGAACTTCATCATAAGCCTCACTGCATATCCAATGATTCCTAAGTCTGTATTCAGCAAACCTGAAGGATGACCTAGTCAAGTTGCCAGCTGATACCCCCAAATAACTCCTGGTGATCCCTATGTGATCTCTGGCAAATAGCCTAAGAGGAGTCTAGAGAACTGTGACATGCCTAACAAAGCTCTTTTCCAGTACTGTCTGCTGAGAAAGGTTTCTCAGCGCTTAAAATTTAAGTTGATAAAATTAGAATCAGAGTTAGTGCAGAGCCTTCTCTCATTTCGGTAATAATTAATAGTCATCCACAGGAACGTAAACATAAAAGGGGAAGGAGGAAGTTCTATGCAAATGATTAAGAGGAGTATTTTCAATAAAAATCCCAATAGAAAAATCAAAGTGCTCACTAGTGCCAGGCGCTTGTCTGAGTATTTACACACAACTGATTCCTTAAGTGGTCACAGCCACTCTGAGGCAGGAACCATTACTGTCCCATTATAGAGATGGTGAAGTGGAGGCACAGAGTTTATGTACTTCATGGTCAAATTATGCAGTAGAAGCAGAAAGAAAGGTAAACAAACAAGGTAAACAAGGTGGGTGTTAAAATCTCTATGGTATTTAGATTTGATCAGATTTACTTAAAAGAGTGATGCAGAAGTTTTACTTCATTAAACTATCAACACTTACAAAGATAAAAATAATACCCTATGCAATTGGTTATGTACCAAACATCTTAAACAAAAATCTTACTGGTTTTAACCAGAATCTGATGCAAGAAACAGTAAATCTGAAGAAAGTCTCCCTCCTTTTCTCTGAAAAAAAATTACTGTGGAAAGCTTGTGCTCAATATAAAATGTTCTTTGCCTAAGTATCCGTATTATGCATCCCTTTTATTTTTCTTATTTTTTAAAAACTTTGGTAAAATACACATAACATCTGAGCAGCTAAACTTCAAAATACACATAACAAAAAATCTAGCATTTTAATCACTTTAAATTGACAGTACAACAACATTAGGTATATTCACTGTATTCCAACAGACATCCTCCACCATCCACCACAACTCTTTATATCCTGCAAACACTAATTCCCTGCTTCATCCCCTATCCCTAAGGCTAGATGTTTCTTTAAATATGATGATTCAGGAAAAGACTGTTTTGTGGACAGGTTGTTTTTCTCAAGTTCTTTCCTGATTTTCCTGGCAGCAAAGACTCTCAGCACTCAGTTTAGCTGCAACAGAAAGTCTTTTGGGTTAGTGGTGGTTTAGTCACTAAGTTGTGTCCGACTCTTTGCAACCCCATGCAGTGTAGCCCGCCAGGCTCCTCTGTCCATGGGATTTCCCAAGAATGCTGGAGTGGGTTGTCATTGCCTTCTTCACAGGATCTCCCGACCCAGGAGATCAAACCTGGGTCTCCTGCATGGCAGGTAGATTCTTTACCAACTTAGCTACGAGAGAATCCCAATACCTACCATTTCTTCCATCTGACTTTCTTTTTACATTTTAACAAAGCTAACCTTTATCTCTTTTTCAATTAAAGTCCTCAGAAGGACCTTCTGTATATAGAAAGAGCATGATGTATGTTCCTAAAGATATGCATATACACAGACAGACAGCTTAAATACCACAGAACATGGACGGCACCACGGGCACTGCTGTGAACAAAGGCCGACCCTTGGTAACCTCTTGTCCACACTGCCCGTATCTGGGCACTGACAGTGTTTCCAATCCCTTTATGTTTCTCAGTTTTCTCCAGACACTTTTTCCCATGCCTTCCTCCTGGGCCAGGCTCTAAGTTTTCTACCATCGGAGTCTGCGGGTATCTGAGTTCCCTGCTAGTCATCTCTCCTCTCACTGCCCTTTAGAAGCACGGAAGCTGGACTAGAAGCAGGTCTCCAAGTCACTTGGTGGACAGAACCAACGCGGTCTGCCTCTGCCTGGCACAGCTGGGCAGCTGAACCCTGGCTATGTCCTGGGGTGTTGCAACAAGCTGCACTTGGTTGAGGGGGCGGGGTGCTCAAACCCTCTAGTTCCTCCAGAAAGTAACTCAGTTTGTCTTCTCAGAAGCTCTCTTGGATAAGGACCTCATCTGTCTGATCTCAGCTGTCCCCCAGGAAGGCTGCTTTCTGTTTCGTTCTGGATACATGCTTCACCCTTACACTGAACCTCTGCTCAGATGCTGGTCCCTCCTTGGCATCACTACAAGGATTCTAGAGATCTGGCTATCTCTCTCCCCTTTCTGATTGCTCTATTCATTCATTCATTCATTCATTCATTCATTCATTTACTTATGGCTATGCTGGGTCTTCACTGCTGCACACTGGCTTTCTCTAGTTGTGGCTCGCCAGCTTCTCACTGTGTCAGCTTCTCTGTTGCGGAGTACTGGCTCCAGGGCATGTAGGCTTCAGAAGCTGTGGCACTCTGTATTTGCTGTGAATGGGATTAGTTGCCCCGAGGCATGTAGGATCTTCCCAGACCAGGGATGGAATCTGTGCCCCTTGCATTAGCAGGGAATTCTTAACCACTGGATCACCAGCGAAGTCCTGATTGCTCTTGCAATGTCACATTTGGAACATACGTAACATATGGGTACTGACATCACTAGTGAAAGCATAGAGAAGATCACCACCTCCTGCCCCAAAGGCAGAAGTTGAATCTCATCACAAAAGAACAGCCAATCTAGACTGAGAAAAAGTCTACCCAGAGACTGACAAACTGCACCCAGGGTCTGGCTGGCTGTTTTAAAACACAATTTCCTGGAGCAGCCACACCCATTAGCTCACATGTTGTCTAAAAGACATGATCTCCAGATCCCTGATCTACAAAACACACCAGTGTTTACTCTTCAGAAACATCTCTGCATCAACCCAAAGAAACCTGAGAAGTTTGGAAGAGACAAGGCACCTCAATGCAAGAACAAGGCAAGATTTTGTTGCTAATTATGTTACTGCGATAACAAGAAAAATTTGAGTATCTGTAGATGAGATGTATCAGTATTTTTCTGATTTTGAGAATGTCCTTTAAAAAAAAAAAGAAATAAAGAGACTAGGGATAAGAGGGGTATCATACTCACAGCTTCCATTCAAGGGATGCAGGACAAACACTCAGGAGAGAAGAGGAGAACGCCACTGCAGTAAATTTAATATGTCAGGAAACTGGGTGGAAAATAGCCACCAACTCTTTGTACTAATTTTCCAATTTCAAGTTTTAAAAAAAAAGATTAAGGAAGGGAAGAGCCTTTGGAATGACAGCCTGGCCTTGTGGCTGCTGACATTTGCCCAGCTCAGTCATCAAAGCCAAGGGTCACGCTGTGTGGCCTCCAACAGGGCCTTACCATCTCAGGGACACAGAAGCTGCCCTTTTGTGCTCCTCCTCCAACCTCAGCAGACTGCTGTCACACAGCTGCAATTTCTCCAGGGAAAGACCACTGGGCCCATTGGCCCTAGACTATAGCCTGTCCTTGGCAAGCCCCTGGAGACACACACCAACCTTCTTACTCATCTGCACCTGCCCCTGCCCCCACCCCCACGCCCTTCATCCCACATTCTTAGCAGGCCATACCCATCAATCAAACAGGCCATACAGGGTATACTCCTTTACCTACTTGTCCCTGTGGCCCAAAACACTCATGAAGGTAGAACGAATTCTCTTCGCAGAGATGGACCAGCCCATATACTGAGGTCCTGACCCCAAGTCCTGAGGCTTGTGCCACAAGCCACTCTCTCTCATCCCTTCTCAACAAGCCCTTCCTCCTCAGGACCTGAAACTATGTGAGTCTCACCAAGTGGGAAACTCCATGGCTTCAAGCCCACACTGCACACAACAGTCTCTGCACAACCAAGCATGTCTTCTGGCTTCCACCCAAGTAGCAAGTATGAGGGAACGTGTGCTGTACTCACTGTAGCCTCTTGACACCACAGAGAGGAGCATGGGAGGAGGCGCAATCAAACTCAAGATTACTAGTTGCATCTGTTAACCTTTTCAAGTTCTAAAATGAGTATGTTTTTAGAAACAACCATAAAACACACAAACAAACGGGAACCAGGACAATCCTGAAATCATGACTTTCCAAAGGCCACCTGAACAGTGCCTCAAAGAGGCAGAGCTATTTCTGGAGTAATGGCTGAGGAAGCCATGAGGACTGAGCCAAAGACTGGGGTCTGACCAGCGTCCAGTCTGCACTTGCTAGGCATCCCAGTACCCCATGCGGTGCAGTGAACGAACAGACAAGACGTGAGGGCAGCACAGGCCCAAGCGTCATGAAACACTATGAGCACTGTGCAAGCAGCAGCAGAGGCTGTCCCGCACTAACACAGGCGTGCTTCTGGCCAAGGGGCAACCAAACAGGCCTCAAGGGCCGCATCGTTCCTGCTCAGGGCCCACTGGGACCTTCAAGGCAGCATACAGTAGACAGTTAGCTGTCTACCCAACAGACTGAATGCCACACATCATTTCAAACTTGGAAAAGAGAAGCACAAAGTAACCAAATCCACTACTGCTATTTAATCTTCGAGTAACCCAAAGTCTTAACGTTTTGGCTAATATAAAATGAATCTCATCAGAGGAAATCAGAAGATTCTACAACCAAAATGAAAAAAATTAGTCTTTCCCACTAGGCTAATCCTTAATGGAGATAAAGATAAGAAACTGACATACCATGCTATATTGTTGTTTAGCTGTTAAGCCATGTCTGACTTTTTTGCAACCCCACAGACAATATCCTGCCAGGCTCCTCTGTCCAGGGAACTTTCCAGGCAAGAACACTGGACTAGATTGAGATTTCCTACTCCAAGGGATCCTCCTGACCCATGGATTGAATCTGCATCTCTCATGTCTCCTGCACTGGCAGGGGATTCTTTACCACTGGCACCACCTGGGAAGCTCAACAGAGTTGCTTTTGCATTGGCCGGGAACTGAACCCAGGCCTCCTGCACAGCAGAATTCTACCACTGAATTGCTCCAAAAACCAACGGTTTCCACACAGGCATTTGTGGCCCATTGGCTGAATAAGAGTCTGGAAGAACACAGTACACATATCTGGGTTTTTAACCTTCTCTCCAAGGCAGGAGTCAGCCCCTTAGAGACAGCAGATTCCAGGGCAGGGCAGACACAGGATGAACCTGGGCATCCTGTGGTGCCAGAAAGCAAAGACATGCTGGAGTGGGGAGTAGGGGTGGACAAAGGATATAGGAGCCACTCAACAAGCTCCCAAGGCTTGAGCTGGAACAAACTGAACAACCAAATAACAAGGTTGTAGCAGGTTATAACCCTAGAAAGAGAGATAACCACAAGTCCAAACTAATCTACCTATGATTAAATGAAGCAGGAAGAAGAGACACATTTTACCAAAGAAAAATTACTAATATATAAACATATAATAAAGTCCCCAAATAGTCTACAAAAGCTTTAACATTTAAAGGATAAACTATGCTTAAAATCATTATGAAATCTACATAAAATAGAGGTTCATTAAATGTTACCTATTCTATAAACACACTATATAGCATCAACTCAAACTCATGTTGTATTTACATGACCTATATTTCTATAATATACGAAAGATGAGGA
Organism: Madoqua kirkii; assembly: GCA_006408675.1. Lineage (NCBI taxonomy): Eukaryota > Metazoa > Chordata > Mammalia > Artiodactyla > Bovidae > Madoqua > Madoqua kirkii. Next base: position 74,308 of record SJYC01104050.1, on the reverse strand, counting down.
CAAATTCAATTGGCAACCTGATTCATCTGGAATAACCCCAGGTGAATCTGGGGTACTGAACTGTAACTTCATACAGTACACTTCTTTGAGAGGCATTTGTACAAGCACCTGCTGGAGAACATGCAGTGGCTGAAGAGGCAGCCGGGGGCACCCACCGTAGGACGCAGCACAGCACCGTGAGATGAGTGGGCACACTGGCTGGGTTGAGCATGGCTGGTGTGTCTGACCTCATGCAGGCCAGGAAGGCCCTCATTCTGCGGTTCTTGTCCTCCACCGCCTTCCCCAGCCACAGCCTCTTCAGATTGGGCAGGTCCATTCCCTGAAGGCAAGAGCTTCCACCAATTCCGGGGTTTGTGGCGATTTCCCTTTGTAAGCTGCCCACTCTTTAATGATCACTGGTGAAACTACAGAAAGGAAAATGAGAGAACCATTTATGCCCTATCTTAGCTACTTTAAGCCTAACAAAAACAGCTCTAGTAATCACAGTATGAAGATGTCACTTCTTGTGTAACAATGCATTCTCTCATTAGTAAGCCATCAGTCATCAATCCTCAACTCTAAAATATTTTGTTTTCTACTCTATGCACTTTCTTCGGTGAATTTCAGTCAGACCATCAATAAATTTCTTCTCAATCAAAGATTCCCCATAAAACTAGTATGTATAAATCAAGGATGTTAGACAAAATCTGCTTTAAAATTATAAATCCATTAATAGTTTTAGTAATAACAATGGGTACAACTTACACATATTTTGCGATCACCACAGAAATTATGGAAAACCCAATTTAGATAGCTGATCTTTTTCTGCATGTTTTTACTAATTAGATCTGAGAAATAACTTGCACTTGGTAGCCACTTTACTTAAGCATGTCGTACTGTAACAAGTATAACTGTTAAACTCCATAAATAACCTTTTATCCACAGTAGTTTTACCACTATTAGCAGGAATTAATTCTGAAAACACAAACATGCACATTTTCCCACAAAATTCCCAAATAAGGGAAAAACGGTGATGGGGAAAGGAGAACAATGGAGATAAAGCACACTGCACAGAAGTATGTTAAAACTTCTCCCCAAAGTACACTGATATAAACAGTCAGATGGTAAAACGTGGGTGTGCATTTTGTAACAAATAGCTTACTTTTGTCAATAAACACGAGAGCCGAAGCAGGGCCACATGGAGAGCCCACCCTCCCCTCACACGGCTGACAGCAGGTACAGGAGCCAGGACGGTGCTATGACTCTGATGCGATCTTGGATATGTCAATACGTCAATTCTATCCAAAGAACCATACCTCCTTCCTGGGCCCATTTTCCTTAAAGTAAACCTGAGGCAAACTGAAGACTATGAAGAAGCCAAATCCCGACACAATTAAATGATTAACTGGCTCATCTCCAGCGCCACACCAAGTCTAGACATTCATCTCTTCCAATGGCATGAAGAATTTTAGGAGTTAGATACTTGGACAGGCACGATTGTTAGCAACAGGAAAAGCAAGCTTTGCACAATCAACTCCAGTCAAGGCAGGTGGTAGGGTGCTGCAGAGGAGCACCGTGACCAGCCATTCTGTAGGGACCCCAGTTCCCAGAAGCAGGCTGCTGGAGCAGGGGTGCAAAATCAAGACAGTTTCTGAAAATTCTTTTACAAAAAAGTAACTGTTTTGTCATTGAGGAAATCCCTTTAATTCACATTTGAATATCTTAGTGTTAAAATGTTTAAAAAAATTCTAAACTTAAAAAGTTTAAAGTCCATCAAGTCAAAACAGAGACACATGTATATATAAATACATGCATCTTTAAATGTATCTATATTTTAGGTGCCAGACACAAACTCATACAGTCCCTACTGTCCAGCAGACCCTGTCCTTGGACTCACAATCTAGCTGCCCACCCCCATTCCTGCTGAACTCCAGCGCACACAGCTCCACAGATTGCCACCTGTATGCAGAGGGTAGGCATCACCACCACAGTGCCCTCCTAGGTACAGTACACCCCACCTCCCTTTGTTCCAACTACATTCACAGAGGCTGGCACACTGTCAACACCAAGAAAACAAGTGAAAGGAGGTTACAAGATAAGCCATTAACCAGTACACTGTGTTTCCATTAAGTCAGTCCACAAAGTTTATTTTCATGCCCACCCTCCACAGTAAAAATGAATAGATCTATATTTTCCATGTAGCATCTTCATTTTGGTGACAAAGATTTATTTAATGGGACTAATTATATTTTATCTTTGGTTGTTAATCTGAGTTAATAATCTAGTTATCTAAGGTCTCTCATGTTCTTCCCCCAAAATACACACACATACATGCGTGTGTGCAAACAAAGCCTAAAGTTACTGCTTCTCAAAAACTCAGTTTATAATGCCAGGGCCTCCTTTGAGTTTTCTCAACAGAAGCATTCTCATTAAAACTATCTTCATCTATTTATATCTTTCCCCTTTGTCATCTCTGATCTTGCTTCTCTTTAATAATTTTTAGCAACTGTTTTATTATATTGTTTTCATTCTAGAAATAAATTTTTGGTGGAGATTTTCATTCTCAAGGTCAAATGGCTTAGACCTGTATATACTTTATGCTTCAAACCCTACAGTAAAGTTAAGTGGAGGTCAGAGATGCCAACAGTCCCTTCACAAGTTCTCCTGAGTGTTCCCTAAAGCTGCCGTAGACAGCTGTTTACACTAGTTGGGGCTCCAGGTGTGCCTGAATTTACCTAGCCTGATGCTGTGTGCTCAGATCCTATTCAGCCTGCAAAGGCTACAGATGAGCACACACCTGTGCCTGAGAACTGCCACCTAATGCTCACCTGACCATCCCTCCCATGTCCTGGTAAAAGGACTTCCCCAGTACATGCAGGCAAGACTGCAGGTGTAAAGAAGTATTAGATATAATAGCTTCCTCTTATATTCTAAGCATTTTTGTTGCTATCTGCACTATTCATGACTAGAATGTTCAAGTCTAATTTGGGAAATACATGTTCTCAGAGAACATAAATGTGGAGTAACAAAAAAGCTTTGTTCCAAAAGCAAAGATGTCTTTATTTTTGCTTTATTTTTTAATAAAATTATTGCTTTATTTTAATATTTGCTTTATTTTTTACATGTATGTTTTTAAACTGAATACTTGGAGATCTTTTGTGTATACCACCACTTAAGATCTGTGGAACCTTTGGCCAATCACCCAACAGATATTTATTGAGCACCTACTATGTAGTGGGTGAGACAGGAAGGGCACCCAGGGCTCAGATGTCAACCACTATGTGCCTGTGTGAAAATGAGGGTCTTCCCAAATCCTGAGGCCTGGGTCCCTCACTTACCTTGCCCCAGCCCAGTCCTAGGACTAGGCACTAAAACTAGGGGGGGCCAACAATCACTCTGTACCACAAGCCAGTTGAGGAAATGCAAAAGACACCCTGTACCTGTTATGTGCTTACAACGATGTGAGGTCAACTTATGTTTATAGGCTCATAACATTAGATTAATTAAAGGTTAGTGTTTTATAAATTAATGAATCCCAAGGGACTTCCCATTTTCAGGTAGACACACAGTAGCCTCTGTGTTATAAGTTCATCCCATGGGGTGGCTGATGCACACAGGGTACCTTCTCTCCCTCTGGCTCTGCGATTCTCCCCAAGTTGCTGCTGCCCACTGTTTCACTCCCTGAGCTCTCCTGAAGCTCACGGGAATAAGCCGATGCAAAGTAGCCAGTGAATAGCAAGTAATCTGGGCTCTTATCATTTTTGCAAAAAAAAAAGAAACAAACTAGTTATACAGGGATCATCCAAGTGGTATGGGGCAGCTGGATTATGGGAACACGCAGTGTGCAGTGTGCAGACAAGAGCTCTAGGATACAAAACCCTCTCTGTGAAGGCACCATTTTATGAAGACATCTTCACGCCTCCTTGTTAAAACAAGAATAAGAGAATCTCAGAGGTCAGCTAATCTAGCTACTGTCCATGAATAAATCTTCTGTGTATCACCATCAATAAAGATTTATCTTGTCTTCTCTACTGACAGGAAAAACTCATGATTTCAAGTGGACTACTTTGAAAAATCTGAACATCAGGTTGTCTTCCCTACCTGAAACTAAACTGAATTTTTATACTGGCAAAAAGCAACTCCAGGGTACCAGTTTTCTGTTATTACCAGCGGCTAAATTTATACAGTTTCTTTGCTGGAAGCACCTCTTCCAAATTCAATTTCAAGACATAAAACTTAAGCTGTTAGTAAAAACCCAATGTTTTCCATCAGTCGTTAATTTTCTTCTATTTTCACACTTATACATATGACAACCAGCTATCTCAGGCATCTGTTATAATACTGATTTGGGGATCCATCCCAGGCCAGGAATAATGAACATGTTTCATTTTGTGAGCCTACTTCAACTGACTGCAGTGGCTGACTACAGTGCCATACAATGAATTACGTCTCTAAGCTCACTCCAGAGCACCATGAGCAGTGAGAGTTATAGCACGCACACAACGTGGTTAGAAGGTAAGGGAAAAGGCGGATACAAACAACTTCCAAGGCTATGGCCAACTGGACCTTTGGTCTGTGTCTGTGCAGTGTGTATTTGGGGAGGAGCCACCGTTTTACTCCCTGAGCTCTCCTGGAGTTACAGGAAACACACACACACAATAAATAAAAACAAAACCTCAACTCCTTCATATCAGAGTTTTACCAGAAATGGGAAAATGGGCGCAATGACAGCTGGTCTATCCTTCTTATGGGAAAACTGCCGGTTAACTTCCAAGCAGCTGTGTGTGCAGGCTGGGGGTCCAGCTAGCCCCTCATTTCCTCATGCTGACACATGTGTGAGCATCCTCCATGATTCTCAAAAGTAAAAGACTATGAATTTTCTCCCTCAACTTTTTATATCTGAGGCTGGGGGTACCTTACGTTCCATAAAGATACACATGCTCAGTAGGCCACAGGGCATGTAGAACAGTGTTACATGGTGTTATAGACACTTGCTAAACACTATTCCTAGACTTTAGTTTCCCCACTTATGTCATTCCTACTGTATTAGAAACTCCAAAGTTCAAGGACATAAACATTAATCCAAAAGAGTACCATCAAACAATTCCTGTCCCACAACACTGCTTTTCCCATAGATGTCTCTTGAGCTCAGCCACTCAAAGTTCTGTGAGGGAAAAGCAGTTTGCTAATGCTACTCCTGAAAAGCTTTGAGGAATAAAAAAATTCAGATTAATATACAAACAGCCTTCATAGAATCATAAGAAAAATGTTTACGACAACCAATTTTTACACATATGAAAACAGCACACTAATTAATATTGGTCGTGTTAAAGTACTGTTTTATAATGTGATTCACAATGAACACATTTATTTTCAATCAGCAATCCCAATGACTTGGCACTAACAAAATTTCTAAAGCAAACTGGATCAGTGGTGTAGGGGAATCAATGTGTTCCTTTTGGCTTTTCTTGAGTTTAGAAAGAAGAGAGTAAATACAGGGAAATACAAATGCAGTATTTTGTGATTAGTTGCTTAGTCATGTTTCCTTCTTTGCAATCCACTGGACTGTACCCACCAGGCTCCCCTGTCCATGGGATTTTTTAGGCAAGAATACTGAGTGGTTGCCATTTCCTTCTCCAAGGGATCTTCCTGACCTTGGGATCAAACCAGCATCTCCTGTCTCTTGCAGGGAGATTCTTTACCTGCTGAGCGATCAGGTAAGCCCTAAATATATGTAAGTATAGTAAATATAAGCATAGTATATAAACTTGCTATTTGCAGGGGGGTGGGGGTGCAACACCATATTGCTTGTGGGATCTTAGTTCCCAGACTAGGGGTCAAACCCTTGCCCCCTGAAGTGGAGATCTAACCACTGGACTGCCAAGGAATTCCCAAGCCTGCTTTTTTCTCTTCAACTATAGCTGAGGTGACTCATCACCCTGTAGTCTTTATAGAACCAGATCCCTTTCTTCTGGTCCTTCCCATGCATCACTGGGGAGTACCTGGGTGGCTGAGGAGCATCCCCAGGGCGAAGAAAAGTCACTACAGCACTACAGGTCAGAGCTGCTTCCAGGGCAGAAGCGCCTGTGAGGAGCAGCCACGCCACCTGGATCTCACGCATACAGGCCTAGAGGCCAGGGCCAGCTCAGACCGGGAGCCTGGCTCCAGGCCCAGCGACCATTCCAGCAGCAGCAGAGACGGCTAGTTCCCTGGGCCCCTCTCTCCCCAGAGCAACTGCCACTATCACCATTTAGCCCATACAGGTGAGACTGTTCGTGCTGGGTCAACAGTCTGCTGCTTGAGCCACTGGTAGGACCGTGAATTCCACCACAGTGACTTCAGTAGCATTCTCCCACAATAAAACAAGTATTATTACTCTCCTAAAAGCAACATGATAGAACCTGGCAACGGACAGGGAAGAACAGAAAAATAAACTGCCAGCATGTAATTCAATATGTTTTCAAAGGCTGAAATTTTTTTGCCCTTATGTTTGTATTTCTTCTAAATTACTTTTGGAATTGTCAAATGACAGTAAGTTGAATGTTTCATATCATCTAAACTTAATGTTTTAATAATTTATTCAACAGGAGGAAAATTGCTGTACAATGCTGTGGTGGTTTCTGCCATACAACAACGCAATTCAGTCATAACTGTACATATATCACCCCCCAACCTGAGCCCTCCTTCCCTCCCCTCAGCCCACCCCTCTAGGTCACTGCAGAGAGCCATCTTTTCTTGACAGTTTAGAAAGAAGAGAGTAAATACAGGGAAATACAAATGCAGTATTTTGTGATTAGTTGCTTAGTCATGTTTCCTTCTTTGCAATCCACTGGACTGTACCCACCAGGCTCCCCTGTCCATGGGATTTTTTAGGCAAGAATACTGAGTGGTTGCCATTTCCTTCTCCAAGGGATCTTCCTGACCTTGGGATCAAACCAGCATCTCCTGTCTCTTGCAGGGAGATTCTTTACCTGCTGAGCGATCAGGTAAGCCCTAAATATATGTAAGTATAGTAAATATAAGCATAGTATATAAACTTGCTATTTGCAGGGGGGTGGGGGTGCAACACCATATTGCTTGTGGGATCTTAGTTCCCAGACTAGGGGTCAAACCCTTGCCCCCTGAAGTGGAGATCTAACCACTGGACTGCCAAGGAATTCCCAAGCCTGCTTTTTTCTCTTCAACTATAGCTGAGGTGACTCATCACCCTGTAGTCTTTATAGAACCAGATCCCTTTCTTCTGGTCCTTCCCATGCATCACTGGGGAGTACCTGGGTGGCTGAGGAGCATCCCCAGGGCGAAGAAAAGTCACTACAGCACTACAGGTCAGAGCTGCTTCCAGGGCAGAAGCGCCTGTGAGGAGCAGCCACGCCACCTGGATCTCACGCATACAGGCCTAGAGGCCAGGGCCAGCTCAGACCGGGAGCCTGGCTCCAGGCCCAGCGACCATTCCAGCAGCAGCAGAGACGGCTAGTTCCCTGGGCCCCTCTCTCCCCAGAGCAACTGCCACTATCACCATTTAGCCCATACAGGTGAGACTGTTCGTGCTGGGTCAACAGTCTGCTGCTTGAGCCACTGGTAGGACCGTGAATTCCACCACAGTGACTTCAGTAGCATTCTCCCACAATAAAACAAGTATTATTACTCTCCTAAAAGCAACATGATAGAACCTGGCAACGGACAGGGAAGAACAGAAAAATAAACTGCCAGCATGTAATTCAATATGATTTTCAAAGGCTGAAATTTTTTTGCCCTTATGTTTGTATTTCTTCTAAATTACTTTTGGAATTGTCAAATGACAGTAAGTTGAATGTTTCATATCATCTAAACTTAATGTTTTAATAATTTATTCAACAGGAGGAAAATTGCTGTACAATGCTGTGGTGGTTTCTGCCATACAACAACGCAATTCAGTCATAACTGTACATATATCACCCCCCAACCTGAGCCCTCCTTCCCTCCCCTCAGCCCACCCCTCTAGGTCACTGCAGAGAGCCAGGCTGGGCTCCCTGTGTTACATCACCACCTATCTATTGTACACATGACAGAGTATATATGTTGATGCTATTTTCCATTCGTCCCACTCTCTCCTTTTCCCACTGTGTCCATAAGTCTATTTTCTCTAAATGGCTGTGACTTTTCTTAAGGATTCGATTGTAGATATCCTACTTTAGCCATATTTTAAAAAATGAAACTTTGGTAAGCCATATGAATATTCATTGTAAATTATGAACATTTTATCATATGCCTTAATCAAGAGAAATAATTCCAAATGGATACATGTCTTACATATAATGGGAGCTAAGTATTTTTGAACAACCCTATAGGCTTCAATATGCCCTTTGACTAGTTCTGACATCAAAGCCCTCTTGGGAAAATTCTTGATTGTCACAGTGACCACACCAAGAACATACATCTGTATGCACAGCATTTTGAAGCCATGTTAGATCAAAAGCCTCACATTCAGACGTAGCTACATCACCCACATGAGGAGGAGGGTTTACCTGGAACCCACACAGCTCAGATTTGGCTACCAAAGTGGAAGGCAAAGGCCACAGGCACGTGGAGAACAAATCTGTCCCGAGGACCTTATGGTGCACTTTCATGTGCAAAGTGCCACTGATTTTAAAATTTCATCTACATGTGGTCTATGAATAAATGTAGGTAAAACAAGATTTCAGATCTTATCAACCAAGAACTCCTGAGAAACTGCACAAGGTTAGCCTCTTTGGCATGATCAGACATTGTTATTTTCCCATCTCATCCAAATCATAAAGGAGCTACAATATTTTCTCCATAAAATAGTAGATTTTCAGGTATGGAAACCGAAACCAGTGGCACTGTAAGAGTCAGTGTTTTCCACCGGCCAAAAGTAACAGAGCAACGACAGCAGCTGTGTGCCATCCTTGGAAAGAAGTCGGTGGAGTGGGGAGGGAGCAGAGGCAGGAGGAAAGGAAAAGGGCATGCCCGCCAAATTCTCTTCGAAGTTGTGGCTTTCTCCCGCTCACCCACCCTTCTCCCATCCACCTCCCAGCAGAACATTTCCTCCTTTCCTTTGTATTCCCTGTGCCTCCCAGCCTCCAAATGAGGTCAAGACACCTCCATCCACAGTCTCAAAGAGCTCATTTGAGTCACCTCAGACTTCACCACCCTTCTCCGTCCCTTGATCATGCCATTCCCCACGCCCTCCAGCCCTAGCCAGAACTGGCCTGCCACAGGCAGGCTGACCTAGCCATTTCTCTGTGAGAGCTGCGTTGGGCCCTATGGTGTGGTTTGTACATTCAGCTCTTTACAATTTGCTTCCCTCTTGCTTCTGTTTAGAGGATGCTGGTCTATCTAGTCAATACTCTCCCCTGGCTTCTGCTTGCCCTTTTGTCTAAAACGCCAGCCTCTCCCAGGCCCATAAGACACCTGTATCAACTAGGCACAAATTAACTCACGAGGCAGCGGAGCATGCGGGGTGCTGTCAGCTGTGTGTTTCAGTGTTTTAAAGGCACAGACCAGCAGCAGGGTGGAAGAGACCAAGACTCTCCCTTCCTAAGAGCACCTGGCACCTGCAGCTCACCTGTGACAACAGAGAGCTCCCTGAAACAGGCCAGGGATGCACCGTGCCCACTGCTGGGGACATGAACAGAGCTCACCAGCCATATGCAGGCTGCTCTGTGAAGCTATGGATACTGCCAAAGGGAGCCCAACCTGGGACATACCTGAGGGTATTCAGGTTTTGATCACTGAAAACTCTTGAGGATTTTCTGCATAAAGATAACTGTGTTTCCGGAACACACAAGCAAATGAAGAACAGCCTTTCACCATTAAAGCCAATATGGTGCTATGGAGCTAAGGACACAGCAGGAAGTAGGGCCGCATGGGACCCTGTAGCACTCGGCATTCCAGGCCCAACAGAGACCCAAGAGGCTACAGGGACTAAGATGCTCAGGGCTGGTGGTGAACTGGAGGTCACTGCTGTGGGGCCAGGGTGGGCCAGCACAGAAAACTGGCCAATCCTGTGCAAAGTTAAAAAGGTCTTCTTTTCTGAGCAAAAAAATCACACCGTGGGAGAAAAGATGAGGATTTGTACACTTGGAATGTACTGGGCCTTTGAAAAGTGTCCACTGACACACTCAGTGTTTCACATGGTGCCTCCAGCCTGATCAAGGTGGTAGAAACATCAGCTAGAGGAGGCCCTGTGGAGCCGGCAGCACAGTCACACAGATAGCTCAGCAGCCACACTAGGTATGACTATCTTCAAGTAAGGAAAGTGACAGATGGCTTCATTTTAAAGGCTTACAGAATCACAATTTTGTCATAGTAACAGAAACAGAAAACAAGAATCTATAGAACTGAGTGTTTAGATAAAATTGCTAGAACCTCTCTAGTTTTGAGTTCCAAAGGTGAGATCTACCTCCATACTTGTCCTTGAGCTCAGCTTCACCCATGCCACCAGGCCTGCAGTGACCTGCCATACAAGCAGGTGATCTGTCACTAAACATCCTCAGTTTAGAGGAAGACTCAGTAATCTATAATATCCACACTTCATAATACTCTTATTTTAGACTGCACATTGGGGGAAACATTTCTGTATTTCCTACTAAATATACAGTGACTTTTATATTCATTACATTAGTAGATACAATTACCTAGAACAGAAAGGCATGATTTTCTCCTCCAAAATCACACTGGCCCACTGAAGATAGAAATACTTTGACCTCAACCTTTGCCCAAATTTCAAACAACAGTTTCTGTCTTCCCGCTTCCCCCTCCACCCCCAGGATCGATCAGCTGGAGGCCTCTAAGGGAAATCGTTCCAAGTCCCCTCTTGGCTTCAGGGATGTGTGCAACAACTGCACAAAAGCAGCCCAGTGGACAGCCAGTGGGACCTCCCCAGGAACACTGATCTCTGCAAAGAGGGAACCACATCTCGTGGACACCACAGCAGAAACTGCTGTCGATCTGCCCAGCACATGTTAACCACGAGGATGGCGACCGTCAGCACTGTTTCCAGATCAATGTTCAGTTTGAAGCGTAAACCTGTTGTTTTATCGTTTTACTGAATAAACATCACTGCTGGGATGTTACTGAGGAAAAAACCTGTGGCTTGTCCTCCTTTCGTGAGAGCCCCGATGGGGCCCATCTCCGTTATGTGGGGACTCTCAAGGTGAACTCAGTCACGATTCTTCTAAGGCTTTAAAAATGCACAAGAGATTACGAGGTACCGAGGAAAACAAACAATGGATTTTACAGTACATACATTCTGGTGGAAGTCTGTTCTTTCTAAAAGCAAGTCTCTCAGTTCTCTTTCTGCTTTCTGCCAAGCTAAACAGGACTCCGTAAACATACTGACGAACTGGCCTATAGAGCAGGGCGGCGGGAGGCAGGTCTTTGCTGGCTTCATCTTCAATAGAAACAGCAATTTTGATTTCACCCTTTGCATGGAAGAAAGCAGAATAATATTGCACATTTTTCATGTTGAATTTACAATAAACTCACAGAAATACACTGTATTATCTCCAGTTAATGAAATTGCAATTCTATTCCAAATCAATTGCTTAACAAGTTGCCTATATCAAGAGGTTTAGGGAGAGTTCATTTAGCAGGTTTAGTCAAAATATATGCTCAGAGAGTCAAAATCGAACCTACGTTGTTTTATTTTCAACCTGGAACAACAACAACAAGAACAAAAACCATGTAAATGCTTCCAAAGTCTTCAAAAAAAATCTATATAGGTAACACCAGACAACAAATAGAAGAGAAAATGCTGAGAACTGGCAAATTTTATGAGTCAAGATGGTCATATGTAATGTAATTCATAATTTTTTTCAATGACCTATATGAAATCCAAGAAAAGATCACCCTAAAAATAAAATGGTCACAAATTTTCTTTACCAAGCTCTTTCATAAAAAATTATCATATACAAAAACACCTACCTAAGAGAACTCTTTTAAGTGGTATTCATTTTTAGAGTGTTCAGCATGTATCAAGCCTCTGCCACAGTGCATCAAGTAACTCAACAGACAAGTCCCACTGAATGAGACAGCCACCAGGGGCTGGAAATGAAGGAAGCCCTGTTCTGTTCATCCTCACCCCCATTCCTCTCTGCCAACATAGCGGGGCTTCCTTGTGGCTCTGGGAGACAAATGACTCTGTGACCACCTGCACCTGAGATCAGCCCAAAAATTCTGTGGTTCATCTTATCAAGGTACATCTCAAGAGACTCCACAAGGAATTTAATTATGCATATTCTTAATGATCTGTACTCTTAATCATGTCATTAACATTTATTCTTTCTTTCATATTAATTTAGCATTGATCTTTTCCCTTATCAGAACCTTCATACTCTTTAATCTAGTAGCTACACATGTGGTTAACACTCATCTAGTGAGTATTTACTCTCCCAAAATTGAGGCTTTGACGATTCTCTACATTCTCACTTGAAGCTTGAATTCACAGCAAGTGTCTCAGCCTGGAAAATTTAACACCAGAGCCACTCAGCTCACAGGAAACAGCACACATTTCAGTCTAAACTTTCCCCAAATATACTGAAAATTTTTAGGTAACACCTTAAAATCTGAAGATAGTCAAGCTCACTTTTCTCAACCACAGTCATTTCATCAGTATTTGCCCTTGCAATCAGTGAGTACTGAAGAGGAGGACAGGCAGTTTTACATCACTCAGACTGATTTAACCAAAAGTCCCTAAGTCAGACCCACAAGCATGGCAGGGCACAAACAGCAGGGAGTCCAGGGACCTTATATCCCAAACAACCCCAGAGAGAAAGGGCACAACCTTCCCAAAGCTGGAGTCCCTTTAAACTTAGCGAAAATCTTTTCCCGAAAGAGTAACCCTCACTTACCCTTATAATCTATGTTGGACCTGAAAGATAAAATTTTTACTTTGTAACCATAATCGGAGAAGTGATACCACACATGCATACCCATATCATAACAGATGAGACTTGGAGGCAATTACAATTCAAAAATACATTAAAGGACCCAAATGATAGCACTCATCTTTCTGTCCTTTAGTTTATAAAATATAAAATTAAGCAGTTCAAATTAGTCAATTAACAGTTAAAAGTGCAGCTCAAGAGTGCTGTGAAATGGAAGTCACTTGTAATTACTGACTCCATTCATAAACCATACATGGACTGTAGAAAATAAGAAAAAAGCTTGATTATATATGGTGGTACATATACAGATGAAAACATGATAAAATACATATAGTAACGAACCAATTTTATACCAGAAATCTGGTCACCAAGTTAAATTGCGGATCTATGATTATAAACATTAATATGACAAGTCACTGAGGAAATCTAAATAAACACAGATCTATTCAAAACACCAAGATTCAGAAACAATTAATGCCACACTGTATATCTATTTAAGCATACATTCAGGAAGATACTAATAAAGTGATGAAGCCCCATATTCCACTGTTTGCTGTAAGTACTCAGTGAGGTAGAGGAATAAGTCAAAGTATGCAGTGCTATCAGCCACTCAGAAGTTGGGCGCTTCTAGGACAGATGATAAACCAGATATAGTATGTGACATCACAATTAAACTTGACACTATAGCAAAAACACGTAGGAAACTTTGAAATTAGAAGTACAAATAAAATTACAAAGCAGAGAAGAACATGAAGTGCCATTAATTAGAAGCTTCAAAAATAATTTTGTGTTAAACTGACGAGAAAAACAAGACTTCTCCCAAGTTCTAATTTTATTGTGATTATAGATATAAACATCCATCTTTTTTCTCCAAGTTTAGAAAGGGGAAAGTGAACTTCATTTCAAACACCTTGTAAGACAAAAAGCAGGTCCGAAAGAAACAGGGACACAGCCCACAAGAGTGGCCACCGTGAGACGGAGGACGCACGCGCAGCCCCGGTGCATACCTTCGTCAGCACGTGGAAGATGTAGGGGTACATCAGCCCCTTCTTGTGCCGGTGCTCGGCCACTCTCAGCACCTCGGGCGCGACAGGAGGCAGGGGTGGGGTGGTGATGTCCATGTGGTTCCTGGTGGGCATGGACAGGAGGCACGGAATTGGCTGAACAGTGCCAATCTGGTTCCCCTTTCCTTCAGCAAGCTGGCTGCCAGAAGAGGCAGTGGACGAACCTTCTGCCTGCAGGGCAGGGTGAGAGGAGAAAGCAGTTCACATCACATTCCCAGGCCCCTAACCTGTCTGTCCAATCGTGACACAGAGAGGTGTGATTGACAGCTTCGAGGAGGACAAAGGGAGCTGCGACTCACTCCTCCTTGAACAGAGAAAGTGTGAATGGACGCCCACTGTGCCTGTGTCAGGGACGTGAACCCAGACCACTGCCGCAGCTTGCGCTGGGATCCCCATGAGATGAACAGCCTTCTGTGGTTGCTAACCCAAGTCCCATCTGGCTCCTCCATGCGACCAGCTCTTGTGATTCTGCTTTCCTGGGAGACCCTTCCTCAACTCAACGGGTAGCATTCTCTCTACAGACGAAAAGACTAATTCTCCAAGAGAAGATGTCTCTTGTCTGTGGTAATGAGGCCAGTAACTAGTGAACAGGGACTAAAACTAGGTCTCAGTCAGGCCTGCTCCTCACCACCACCACAGTTCTTAAAGAAGAAATAAAAACCAAACCTCAAGTATTCTCTTAGGGTACTTAAAGTCCCAAATTAGGCATACATAGGGAACTGTCTGCCAAAAATTAAAACCAAAGAACAAGCGAAAACCATTAAAGCTGATGAGCCAGATCTACATAAACTGACACAGAAATATGTGCATGGTAAATTATTAGGCGAAAAATATCCACTCTGTACAACAAACCACCAAAATACAGAGTATTAATAGGAAAGAGTATGGACACCGAATGACTACCTCAGTGCTAAAGGGAGATTCTTAGTTTTCTCTTTACAAATTTTAGCAAAGTCCTAATTGTTAACCAAAAGTGAAGCATGAAGTCACTCAGTTGTGTCTGACTCTTTGCAATCCCATGGACTGTAGCCTACCTGGCTTCTCCGTCCATGGGATTTTCTAGGCAAGAATACTGGAATGGGTTGCCATTTCCTTCCCCAGGGGATCTTCCCAAACCAGGGATCAAACCTCCCACAATGCAAGCAGACACTTTACCCTCTGAGCCACCATTGTTTACCAAGAGGAAGTATTACTTTTGCAGCAAACTTTTTTCCTCACAATAATCCTAGAAATAATAATTGCTCACTTACTGCTTCTGCAGCACCTTAAAAAATACACAAAGGCAATGCCAAAGAATGTTCAAACTACTGTACAACTGCACTCATTTCACATGTTAACATGACTATGCTCAAAAAATCTTAAAGCTAGGCTTCAGCAGTACATGAACTGAAAACTTCCAGATGTACAAGTTGGATTTAGAAAAGGCACAGAAACCAGAGATCAAACAGCCAGCATCTGCTGGATCATAGAAAAAGCACGGAATTTCAAAAAACATCTACTTCTGCTTCACTGACTACGCTAAAGCTTTGACCGTGTGGATCTCAACAAATGGTTGGAAATTCTTAAAGAGACAGGAATACCAGACCACTGTACCTGTCTCTGAGAAGCCTATATGAGGGACAAGAAGTAACAGAACTGGACATGGAACAACAGATTGGTTCAAAATTGGGAAAGCAGTACAGCAAGGCTGTGCATTACACCCTGCTTATTTAACTTCTACACAGAGTATCTCATGCAAAATGCTGGGCTGGATGACTCACAAGCTAGAATCAAGACTGCAGGGAGAAATAAAACAACTTCAGATATGCGGATGATACCACTTTAAAGGCAGAAACTGAAGAGGAACTCAAGAACCTCTTGATGAAGGTTAAAGAGGTGAGTGAAAAAGCTGGCTTAAAACTCAGCATTCAAAAAACTAAGATCATGTCATCTGGTCCCATCACTTCATGGCAAATAGATGGGGAAAAAATGAAAACAATGGCAGATTTTATTTTCTTGGGCTCCCCAAATCACTGCAGCCATGAAATTAAAAGACACTTGCTCCTTGGAAGGAAAACTATGACAAACTTAGACAGCGTATTAAAAAGCAAAGACATCACTTTACCAACAAAGGCCCCTCTAGTCAAAGCCATGGTTTTTCCAGTAGTCATGTATGGATGTGAGAGTTGGACCATAAAAAAGGCTGGGTGCCCAAGGGTTGATGCTTTCAAACTGTGGTGCTGGAGAAGACTCTTGAAAGTCCCTTGAACAGTCAATCTTAAAGGAAATCAACCCTGAATATTCACTGGAAGGACTGATGCTAAAGCTGAAGCTCCAATACTTGACCACCTGATGTGAACAGCTGACTCACTAGAAAAGACTTGATGCTAGGAAAGACTGAGGGCAGGAGGAGAAGGGGATGACAGCAGATGAGATGGTTGGATGGCATCACTAACCTCAATGGACATGAGTTTGAGCAAACTCCAGAAGATAGTAAAGGATAAGGAAGCCTGGCATGCTGCAGTTCATGTGGTTACAAGGAGTCAGACACAACTTAGAGAATGAACAATAACAAAAAAAATATTGGTTTTTCTGTTCTGAAACAAAATGTATTCTTTTATTGGTATGCACTGAGTGCTTAATTTCCATCCTTTAAAATACAAACTGCCAAAATTAGCCTTAAGAAGAATAATTCATGGATAACTCATGAAAGTTTTCTACACTTTCCGTTCCATAGCATGTAAACATAAACAACTGAAAATGCTTTGGAGTATATATCCAGAAAACATTTCTGTTATTTATTTTCAGGATAATCATTCAACAGTGAGAATATTTCAGAGTTTTAAACATATTTCTAACATCCCATCATCTTGTATCAAAATAAGCCCTCTTCCAGTCAGAGACCAGCTCATCCTAAGTGACCACAGGTGGGGACAGATGTGGCTTTGTAAGTTTAAAATATTCATCTAGAGATGAATATTAACAAGTAGAAATAGAAAAAAAGGAGGAGGGAATAAAATTTAGTTTATTTTTATTTTTTCATTTTTAATATATACATCACAAAACTTTTCTCACCTAATCAGCACAAAACCCTACAAGAAATGAGGGCTCTGAAAGGCTATGTAGTGAGCATAGAGAAGAGGATCTCTATTAGGTCACCACCCTGCCCCGGGAGAGAGAGCAAACGGGGGTTAGCACAGCCCTTCCCCACTCACCCTTGCCAATGTATTACTCATAAATAATATGCTTAAAAAAGAGAGAATCTTACTTTAAATCAATCCCTGGCACTACATGCTGAGAGAATGAGAATTTGAAAGAATAAAAGGCACAGACTTACTACCTTTGTTTGGTCTCCTGGGTCTCCCCGTGCTTGAGGTTCTGAATGGCTTCCTGTCTTCTCCCAGCCAATTTTGTTCCCACTGATATGGCTGAAAATAAAATGAACAAAAATACCAATTAGTGTTGACCACTTCCCATATGTACTCATGATGATAAGAAGGGCCTGCCCTGAGCCTACAAACCAAGGATACCTTATGCTTTACTGATCCCACCTTGTGAAACAACCTATGTCCAGACAAAATCCTATCACAAGAACACTTTCCCCCTACTTCAACAGTAACCACCCACTGGGGAAGAGAAATCAAGCACCTAACCCATGCCTCACGGCTGGCTCAGCTTAACGATGGTCTAGGATGTGCTAGTGCTGTGGGTGCACAGGAGACAAATGCAGGCCTGGCCTTTGGGAGCTCAGTCATCTTGGAGAAATAAGACATCACATTCAATTGACAATCATCGGGCAGTAAAAGATTAAATGTTATCCAGGTCAAATGTTACTCGTAACTTATAAATAAATGTAAAGTATTATATGCCAATGCCAATTCATGGGGGGCATTCCTATTCACGGTAGGGAGCATGGGAGCTAAGGCTAGCAATGACTCACTCAGAGGTGTGCCCCTTGCAGGCCTAAGGAGAGGCAATGGATTTGTGAGTGCAGAGAACAAGAGGTTCAAAGTAAAAGTGGGAAAAAAAGATACAGAAGAGTACAATGTATTTTAAATACCAAAATGAAGTATTTTTCAATCAGTATTCTTAAAAACTGTGGGTTGTGACCAATTAGTAGCCTGAGAAAACAATGTAGGGGATTTAACAAGCATTTTTTTTTTTTTAAAAAGGAAATGGGGATTTCCCTGGCGGACCAGCGACTAAGACGCTTCTCTTTCACTGCAGGGGGCACAGGTTTGATCCCTGGTCGGGGAACTAAGGTTCCACTTGCTAGGGGGAGAGAGAAACAGAATAGACCAGATGCAGCAAATGTGATATGAATCACATCATTTCAAAAACTCTTTTTCCATTTGTGTATTACAGGCCACAATGTAAAAGAAAATTTACTTTGGTACTCGGGTAAACTTTGTGAAAAGCAGTATCCTGGAGGGAGTAGGGAATCTAGAGGGGCTAGAGTAGGGATGAGTTGCTGACAGATCATGGGGATCACCTGAGCCACTACACGCATCCACCCTTTGCTTGCCCCTCTCCCTGCATCGCTCCAAGACAAAATTATCTTCTAAAACCAGTGCTGGCCACAAGACAAGCCAACATAGAGAGCTTTTATTTGGCTTGTCTTATCTGACTCGTGTGACAGAGATTTTAAAGCCTGGTAATTCCATCTTCTAATCAACTACATTTTTGTTCTATTAAAAAAAAAAAGCCATTGCAAAAAGGAGGAGTGAGACTGACCCATCTTAAACCAAGAACCATGTCCCATGTCGTGGTATTTTGGAGTCTAGTTCCTTGATACCAGTCACCCCAATACTTCCACATCAAACAAGGTTATCCAGCATCCAGGCTCCTAGTCTTCAGTGAAGACTCAGAGAAACCATTGCTCTGTCCAAGTTTGCTACTCATGTGTACAATCTCAGGCTACAACTTTGCAAAACCAGAGGAAACTCTAGTGATGAGAAGGCACAAAAATAAATACAAGTATTCTAAGAGCATAGTGATCCATCCTATTTGAAATCCAAGAGAAGAGCAGCTACTATGTAAGTGAGCAGCTAAGAAGCTGGACAAACTGATTAGTCAACCAATTATTCACTGAGTATCTACTGGTCAGGACATATTATGTGATAATTATGCCAAGACCTGAAATAGGGAATTGGAAGGTATATAATCTTGTCATACACATGTCCAAAGTGAGTATTTCAAGCAAAAGGGAGGAAAGGTGAGTAGCTCTAAAGTGGTTTATTTAGAAAGAGGTATAAAGTTGCTTAAAAAGTCAGTAACATTTATTGTGTGAAATTTAAGAACATATTACTTGACACATGTTTTATACAGAAATATAACATTACCTACAATTTTATGTATTTAAGGATATCCTATCTACAAAATGCACACATGAACAGCTTAATGAATGTCTACAAACACACCACATAAGTAACACAGGACTGACATCCCAGAATCCCCTTCTTGACCTGCTCCTGAGACTTCCTCAAGGGCAACAGTTATTCTGACTTCTTATACACCATATGCACAGAATCATGCACTTGTACACTCTTTATGTCTGGGAGTTCTGGCTCAACAGTACTGCTGCAGTGCTGGTTCCGTCTCAGATCCACAGGCTCTCAGTGCTGTGGAGGCAGGCCACAGCTGGGTCTACAATCCAGTCCTACAGGAGATCCCTGCCCCAGAAGCACTTAGTCTTTTCTGTTGTTCTTCGGTTGGCTTTTGGGAGGAAATGCAGTGAATCTCAGCATAGTCTAATCTGCACTTCTCTGACAGTAATGAAGATGAGCATCTTCCCATGTGTGATCTTTTTTTTTGTGGTGTGCCTGTTCAAACATACTATAGTAAGTGGACAATGTGCAGAATGCTCTTAAGGACTTATAGGAAGTCATCATCTATTCTGCATACGGGTTCTTGGTCAGGTGCACGGACTGCAATTATCTTCCATGTCCTGCTGGACTAACACCCCTCCCTTTCTACGACAAGATTTAAGCTTTTATAAGTGATGCCCTGATGCGAACAGGTGACTCATTGGAAAAGTCCTTGATGCTGGGAAAGACTGAGGGCAGAAGGAGAAGAGGGCACCAGAGGATAAGATGGCTGGATGGCATCATTGATACAGTGGACATGAACCTGGGCAATCTCTGGAAGATGGTGGGGGACAGGGAGGCCTGGTGTGCTGCAGGGATCGCTAAGAGTTGGACACGACTGGGTGACTGAACAATCGCCACATGTGATGCCTCGTCTTATACAAGTTGGCTGTGACTGGGTGCAGCCTTCCCTAACCACCCTGTGCTCGCTATTCTCGTTTCTGTGTTTCATGAAACGCATCACATTCAGCATTACCATCTGTTTGTATCACTTAGTCATGAACTCCACAAAGATAATAAAATCATACAGTCACTACAGAACAGGTATGCAATAGCTGAATGACTAAATCACACAACTGTAGCCTAAATGGATATGGCAAAAAAGGAGTAAAATCTGGGTTTTCTATGGATACACTGTAGTGGGGAGATCATGCCATGTGACTAACATGGAAGCTTATCCCACTTAAGATCATATACAATTTTTATTTATAAATCTTAGTTTTGTTTTATAAACTAAACTAAAAAGTTTACCAAACTAAAAAATTATCATAACCTAAATGTTTGCAAGATCTTTTAATACTGTACTATAAAAATCTAAAATTGTGCCTGAAAAACATCTTGACAGTGGCTAATTTTATAAAGTTCAGAATACTCAATAGGATAATTATATTACTTTATAACTTAAGAAAACAAAATATTTGATACAACAAATGCCATGCTTTGAACAAGATAGATTAGAACTTTCTGGATATTTGTATATTCAGTTAGGTTCCATTTTGCACAACTGCTCCCACCTAATAATCACACTTGGAACTGCTAATGGTGTCATAAGTTTCATCAGCTTCGCCCTGAGAAAACCTGCTGAGACCCAGGCAGGCCACAAGGAAATGGATGGGGCAGGGGAGGAAGCCTGGATTTGAATTTTCCTGCTCAGCCAAAGGCACAACTCTCTGTGGGTAAACTTCAGGTTCAGGAATCCATTCACAGCCACAGCAACAATGACTGGATTTAAACCAAGACCCATCATTCCAGACATTACCCCATGCTATTACCACAAAGCCATGAAATGCATTTATGATGTAGCAGGCAATCAACAGAAAACAACTACCCTCTTACTCAGACAGGTGGCAAGGAGGAAGGCCAGCATCACACAGAACTCACCAGAATGAGAATCTGTGAATTCTCAACAGGCGATGCAAAGCCTCACTTCACTCCAGGACACCTGGGACTTTTTCTGCACTAAAGCTGGTTGAAAGCAGCCAACTGTCCTAACCACTGGATTCTCTCAAATACATTTTTTTTTAGTTAGCAGGTTGGTGATGCTAGGATGGAAGCAGACTGGTGTCCATGTTTATATCAAGTGTCTGACCCATCACAGTGACTTCTCACTCACGCACAGCTGTCCTGGGTGTGGTTTGCTCTTGTGGAACAGAAAAGGAAGATAGCATTGACCACAAGCTGACTTATTTGTCAACAAAAAAGGAAGAAAAGGCAAATAAAATCAAAAGGGAGGACTTCCCAGGGGTTAAGCATCTGCCTGTCTATGCAGGGGACCAGGTTTGATCCTTGGTCTGGAAACTAAGGTCCCACATGTGGAGGGGCAACTGAACCCATGTGCCACACTACTGAGCCTGCGCTCTAGAGTCCTTGAGCCGCAGCCATTGAGGCCTGAGTCTCTAGAGCCCAGGCTCTGCAACAAGCAAGTCCCCGCAACAAGAAGCCCACACACTGCAACTAGAGAGTGCCCCCACCCCCGGCTCAACTACCCACATGACAAAGAGCGACTGCAGCCAAAAATTAATTAGTTAATTTACGAAAAACAAAAGGGAAGAAGTAAAACATGAGCAAAATCAAATCCTCAGTAGCACTATCTATGTGTATGTGGATAAGGTCATATATGGTTAAACCATGTGAAAGTTTCAACAAATGTACCTACATTTTCATTTTCATCTGCTCCCCATCCCGAGAAAGGAAGAGAGACTTGACTCACAGCCTGCTCTCATTCTACAGACCCCCAAGAGTTCTGATTGCCAGGTGTTCCTACTATATAGGGTAAAGACTTGAGCTCCCTGATAAGGGAAGCCGCAAGAGTATCACATACATAAATATCCTTTATAGGTACATCTCCCTAGCCCCAAATTAAGCTAGGGTCACATACATTCAGATTCTTTCAGAAGCACTTGTCTCATTCTTATGCAGCAGTCAAGATGGAGCTCTTGTCCCGGACACTCCTCTCACGTGTTTGTCAGAGGAGTTCTCATGGCTTTTCCTACCCAAGTGAATGTTCAGAAACACCCGAGTCAGATGAGCTCGACATAAAATGCCTACATGGGTCAGTAAGTGGCTAGAACTTACACAGACCCTCCACCTAGCATGGTAAAGGTAACAATTAATTCTAACTAAACATAAATATAAATCAGAATAGCTTTTCTCAAAAGATACTATAAGTGTTACCTGGTGCTAAAAGAAAAAAAAAAACCCTCAAAATATAAATGTAAAGTAGCCATTTGTCTGGCACAACAGTGTAACAATCTGAAAGGAAAACAAGCTTATTTAGCCTGTCTGGGACTGGGTACCCTAGGACCAGGGTAAAATATAACTATCTTTGCAAAGAGTTTCTCTGGAAAGGAAGCCTGACAGGACTTCAATACCAGCTTGACATAAAATGTCTGCATGGGTCAGTGAGTGGCTAGATCTTACACAGACCCTCCACCTTTGATGGCAAAGATAGTTGAGTATTTTTAACCCAGCATAAAAGTAATTCAGAATAGTTTTTCTCAGAAGATATTAGAAATGTAGAACACCAATACCACTTAAAGGAAAAAAGATGCATTAGAAGAAGCATGATTCCTGGGACACTAGATGAAGAGTGCTAAATGAAATTCTTAGGTACTTACATTAAGAATGAAGTAAATGTTTTGGTATTTTATTGGCTCCACGGTTATTTTTTAAATAATAGTGATAGCCGACACTTACTGTGGTCATTCATCAACTAATTGAAACCATGTATAACCCAAAGACCTCCTAGTCACACTGGGAGCATTGGGCCCATGGAGTTTCAGGCCACACTACCACAAGCGGCAACCGGTACCCAGCAAGACCAACCACAGGAGGTTGGGGGACTGGGTCCTGACAGCACTGGGTCTCTGCAATGGTCAGCAGTCCCTCGGGCACTGACAGCAACCTCTTACAGTTTGCACAAAGACCACGGACGAGCCAGGAAAGCCCAAACCTCATGCCCCACCAGCTCCACCAACATCCCCCACTGAGCTTTATCTTCAAAAAACCAATGTGGGACTTCCCTGCTGGTACAGTGGCTAAGACTCCATGCTCCCAGTGCAGGGGACCCTGGTTCGATCCCTGGTCAGGGAACTAGGTCCCGAGTACCACAATAAGGAGTCTGCATGCTGCAGCTAAAGATCAAAGATCCTGCCTGTTACAGCTAAGACTTGCACAGCCAAATAAATAAATACATAAAAATAAATATTAAGGAAAAAAAACACCAATATTCGCCAATTTCATAGGTAAAAAAAGGTACCTTGTTAGGTTTTAAGTTACCTTCCTTTTTCTTTTCTTTAAATGAAAGTAAACACCATACTTTTATGTTACTGACCATCTGTTTCCTCTGTGAATTGCATGTTTATATTCTTTTTAATTTGTAGGAAGCTGGGTGTTTTTGGGGGGAGAAGGGGCTTATTTGGGGGTTAATTCTGGGGCAGGATATTTTGGGGAGGCATAGTCTTACATAGTCCCCATTACCTGTCCACACAATCTTTAAAAAAAAAGGAAAAAGCCACTGCTTTTCCACTGGGGAAACGTGGTCACTTATTCTGTAGTCTTCCACGTTCAAGATTATGTCCCAGTACCATGGGGAATATGGTGGAAATGCTTGAAGGAATCAAACAGGGAAGGGCACACCCAGCCAGGGGCAGTGCAGGCCCCCTCTTCTCT
Source organism: Madoqua kirkii (assembly GCA_006408675.1). Classification (NCBI taxonomy): domain Eukaryota; kingdom Metazoa; phylum Chordata; class Mammalia; order Artiodactyla; family Bovidae; genus Madoqua; species Madoqua kirkii. The sequence goes on along the minus strand of SJYC01104050.1, from coordinate 50,362 downwards.
ACTGTACAGCTCAGTGTCTTACGGAAGGGCAATCACAAATGCTTCTGCAGTCAGTCTGCAGAAGCTGGTACGAAAGGTGGCACTTCAGTTAAACTGCACGGTGATTTCCCCAGCCAAATGGCTTGGTGACCCAGACACCTGTCTGAAACTCTGGGCTCTTTACAGCCCCAGGACTGTTCCGAGCAGATATGGACGCTCTCTGTCACACTTAGAACTCAAGACTCCACACCACGCAGCCTTCATCTCACTTGACGTCGCAGCCACGCTGGCTTCCCCTCCTTCCTCCCTGCATTCTCATCCAGCTTTCTCCCCACTCTGTCACAGCTCAGATCCTGCCTCACTGGAACCACGCTCACCCAGCCCACTCATCTGGTGCTTGCTTCACATGCTCAGCACTTGGGTGCTGCCTACCACCATGCTCACTGGTAGACAGCAAGTGCTCAAGTGTTGCTTGGCTAAATGAACTGATGATTTCTTTCCCTCGAGAGCATCCTGAGGGCACAGTGTAGACCCAGGAGTTTCACCCTAAGTCCAAACCAAAGGTAAACCAAATCTTAACTGACTTAATGCCCCTACTTAGCTTCTAAACTAGGAAAGAAATCCTCTGCATGGCCTCAAAGGTGCACACACACACCTTATTCAACCAGAATCCTCACCCTGAAATATGAACACTGTCCTTCTTAGCAAGAAAGGGGTGCCCATAATCAGGGTTGGTCCCAGGTCCTACTCTGCCTGGCTTATGACCCTGAACCTCTGGTACAAGCTCCTATCCCCTTTTCCTTTCATCCTTCTTCTGTTTTAATATGTCTACCTATTATATGTTATTCACTCAGGCATGTCTGATTCATTGTGACCCCATGGACTGTAGCCCGCTAGGCTCCTCTGTCCCTGGAATTCTCCCGACAAGAATACTGGAGTAGGTTGCCATTCCCTTCTCCAGGGGATGTTCCCAACACAGGGACTGAACCTGAATCTTCCACACTGCAGGCAGATTCTTTATCATCTCAGCCACGTCTGCCTCTTATTTGTTATAATAAATGGAAAAACAGATTCAAAGAAATGAAAACATTCCTAAGCCACATAACTTGATCCAATCTTAGCAACCTTTCAATTCCAGATTGTGCATGTACTCTGCCTTTTCCACCGCAATTCACACCATGAGAGGGTGAGACACCCACGCTACTCCCACATATGGAGATCTTACAGAGGCGCTTCCAGAAAAACGCAATAAAAATGCCCTCACTGGGGAAACAGACAGTTAAGCGCTACAGAGCTTAGAGGAAAGAGAGACAACCAAGACTGAGAAAAACTCCAGGAAAGGCAACTGATCAGAACCTTTGGGAACAGGGCAGAGTGAGTATGCACAAAAAAAGGGAGTCACTCTCAGTCTTATTCACTCGAGTTCGACTCATTTCCTAACAGGGCAGTTTGCCAAACTAAGTAGGTAACTCACATTAGCTCTGCATCCCCAACCATGGGAACAGGATCGATGCTGGCCCTCCCCAGACCGGGGCCTTTCCTTGCTCACCGTGCTTGTCATCTGCACAGGACTCTGAGCCAAAAAGAGTGGCTGTGTTTTATTTCTACCTGTGTTTCAGAGTCTAGAAAGAATGTGCTCTTGTTGCTTAGTCACTCAGTTGTGTCTGACTCTTTTGCAGCTCCATGGATTGCAACCTACCAGGCTACTCTGTCCATGGGATTTTCCAGGCAAGAATGTGGGAGTGGGCTGCCATTTCTTCTCCAGGGGATTTTCCCAAGCCAGGGATCAAACCTGCACCTCCTGCATGCAGGCAGATCCTTTAGCATTGTATACTATAGATACTTTGGTCTTGTTAACATGGGCCCATTTTTAAAAGAAAACTCATAGTTCCTTAGAGAGTGAAAGGGCTCCTGAGGCATATATCAGCTGTTCTCAAACTTCCTGCGCTAAAGAGTAACATAGTCTTATCTACATGTGGAGATTTCTAAGCCCCAACATAGCAATTCTCATTCGGTAGGTCTTCAATGTTACCTTCTTAGAAGGTTAATTTAAAAGTTTAAATAATAAATAACAACTTTTTACTTCATTTTTAGAATTTGAGGACTGCACTGCAAGTAAACATTTGGGCACTTTATGCCCCTCTGTTTCACAACAGCCTACATCCCTGGATGGCAGTAACCTCCTCAGTAACTGCCCATTTGGGGACCTAGTGGTGCCTAAGTGGTGACTTAGTGACCTCCCTGCTGGGGAGGGCAGCAGACTTAGTGTCCATTTTACAGATGGAGAAAAAGAGTGCAGAAGAGGAAAATCTCTGGCTTCAGGTGGCACACCCATAAGAACTTGCAAGAAGACTGGAAATTGTGTCTCAATTTTTTTTCAGCAGAAACTGATACAGCAATAACTAGCCTTGGGCATCTACGGTGAATCAGAGTTCAAACCCAGGAAGAGAGATGCAGATGCAAGTAGAAAGACTGTTCCTTTCCTTTCTTCTTTCTCTTTTTAAACCAGGTTTCTTAGAAACATAAGGTTATATAAGGGGAGGAGGACAACCATGCATTTCAAGACTTTCTCCATCAGATTCTAACAAATTAATATTTGAAAACTCATTTATTCAGGGACACACAATGCTTAAAATATTCCTCTTTACAGGGAGAATTTCAGCCTGGGTCTGACAGCTTTCTACAGTTTTGGTTAGATGAACAGTGTTATGTCAAGAATAGTCCTATGATCTGGGGAACTGGGATTCAAGTTATTGAATTCAGAACAAAAGGAAATTCTGATTGCCCTTCGACCCAGGAGCCAAGAGACTGAAAACCACAAAGCTAATTTAAAATGCTTTCTGAGGGTGGGAGTAGGGAAATCACAGCCCAAAGAGAGTCAAGTAGAACTTGATCAGATAACTTTACCACGTTTGGTGGTCACACAAACTAATTTTCCTAAAATTACAAAAAAGAGGGGAACCCAAGAATTGGGGCTGGCATAGTACACACTTTCAACCTTGGAAGCCCATAGGAAATGTTTAACCTTTTCTCTTGGTCTGAGGAATCCCAATCAAGCAAAGAGTAACTGTCACCTACCTACAACAAACAGCATCTTTGAACACAACCATCAGTGGGCCGGCCAGCCAGCCAGCCAGCAGGCAGCTTCTCTGGGGACTACAAGTTACTTAAGTAGCCTAAGGCAGCTGCTACACTTCCAGGAAGCACCAGCTACTCCATACACCACTCACTTTGCAGCTCCTCCACTGCCTTCATCATTGTCTGAGGATGATGACGTAGAAGAACCAGGAAAGTATGCTGAGTCCACGTGATTGGGACTGCCGCTTGGAGCTGGGTTGATTGGGGAGGACCGTTCATACAGTGGGGTATGTTTTCCTTCATGAGGAATGTTACTGTAGTTCTGCTCAGTCAGATTCTTTCCGCTGGTTTCCAAGGTGAGAGCCGGCTCAGCGAGGTTGTACGGGTGTGGACCCTGGCCCGGAGCACCTGGGCTGGGCACCTGGGGGGCCTTAAACAGAGCATACAAATCACGTGTGCACACACACTGCATGGCCCAGAACACAGTAGCATAACCCGGTCTTGGCTAAATTTTACTTCAACAAACTCTGGCACCTACTTCACCTATTAGGAGTGTTAAGAAATTATCTTAGCATTCATTAAGATTTGATTCATATGTAGCTTTCAAGGCAGCTGTCCCCCACGCCAAGGCTGGGCAGACCAGCTGCGGATGGACAGGAAAGGCCTTACCACAGGCTTTGCTTGCAGAGAGGTCTGTGGAATGTTGAGCATCTGGTGGGGGACATACGGTGGCACTATCCCAGGCATTCCAAACGGATTTGGTCGGCTGTTTCATCAATATGGAAAGAAAACAATAAACAACTGTGAGCAGGACATTCCCCAAGACATAGCACAGCTAACACACATTGCCATCTGACTTACATCTCCAGGGTGCAAGCATGTCACCAGCCCTACTTCCCAGAAACCTTTAGAAATTCACACTTAATATTAAAAAATATTTAATCTTATGATGATCAATTTCATACACTAGGGCTAGATTTCTAACTTTCAAGAATTTTCAATTACTATCTGACTGTGTTTCTGTTTAGGTTCATCTCCCTGAACGCCTCGTTTGTCTCTGTCTGTAACCTAACAGATGTTCTCATTCTCTGCTCATTGCTGACAAAGCTGGAAGCCCTGTAGTACTCTAGGTTCAAAAGGAATAAAAGGACACAGCACCTCCCCTACCATATGTGAGGCAACAGAATTCTTCAGTTTAAACTAAAATTAGGTTCTAAGCCACTAGCACACTTTTAAGTATAAAAAGTGAAATGTGGTAGTTGCTATACATATTCCTGTTTTTTTTTTCCATTGTTAAGGAAACCATGATCAGGTTACATATGCGTTACATAGGCAGTGCAGAGTCAATAACTTGGGATTTTGTGCTTCCTTAGAAGATGACTTTATAAACCTGGTGTTTGTTCTTCATTATCCTCGTGCTAACTTAAAAAACTGAAGCACAGAATGGAAAACATGTAGAGAAGTAGACCCAAACACAGCGTTAGGCAGGACTGGGTCCCCTATCAGCTTAAAGACATGACATAAAGCAATCAACGCAGTCCACGGTCCAGAAAACTCCAGGTCCACAACATTCGGTCTCCTTGCAGATCCGAGGAGAGGAGGGGCCAACATGAGCAAGGCTGGCAGGGCAATGGCCTGAGCATGCAGTGACCGGGGACTGGTGTGGCCCTTGTGCTAAATACACTTCAAAATATCTTGGTTTACTGATGTGATAAAAATGAGGAGGCTCCTTAGGGTTTTGTGGGGTAACTGAGAAGATAGCCTAGGAGGGGAAGCACAGATACTACAAGACCCGAGGCTGGCATCAGGACTCAGACTGCATTCGACACAGGAAACACACACAGAACACACGACAGACACTACCGAAACCCGCATGGCCACACGACCTCATTAGGCTCCATTCAGAAACAGAACAAGACCAAGTCTAGAGTCACCACAACGCAAATGCCACTTAGCACAGCAAGAGCGCTTTTCCTACCTCAAAATCCAAGTGACACCAGGTGAAAAACAAACAACCCACAAACCACAATTTGTCAAGAAAAATAAACACACATTTAATTCAAAAAAATAACTGTTGCGGTTCAGTGACTAAGTCATGTCTGACTCTTTACGATCTCATGAACTGCAGGACAGAGGCTTCCCCGTCCTTCACTATCTTCTGGAATTTGCTCAAACTCATGTCCACTGAATCAGTGATGCCATCCAACCATCTCATCCTCTGCCACCCCCCTTCTCCTGCCCTCAGTCTTTCCCAGCATCAGGGTCTTTTCCAATGAGTTGGCTCTTCACATCAGGTGACCAAAACATTGGAGCTTCAGCTTCAGCATGAGTCCTTTCAATGAATATTCAGGGCTAATTTGCTTTAGGATTTACTGGTTTGATTTCCTTGCTGTCCAAGAACTCTTAAGAGTCTTCTCTAGCACCACAGTTCAAAAGCATCAATTTTGGGCACCTAGCCTTCTTTATGGTCCAACTCTCACATCCATACATAACTACTGGAAAAACTACAACTTTGACTAGACAGATCTTTGTTGGTAAAGTAATGTCTCTCCTTAATATGCTGTCTAGGTTTGTCATAGTTTTCCTTCCGAGGAGCAAGTGTCTTTTAATTTCACGGCTGCAGTCACCATCCGCAGTGATTTTGGAGCCCAAGAAAATAAAACCTGTCACTGTTTCCATTTTTTCCCCATCTATTTGCCATGACGTGATGGGACCAGATGCCATGATCTTAGTTTTTGGAATGCTGAGTTTTAAGCTAGCTTTTTCACTCTCTTCTTTCACCTTCATCAAGAGGTTCTTGAGTTCCTCTTCGCTTTCTGTCGTTAAAGTGGTATCACCTGAATATCTGAGGTTGTTGATATTTCTCCCCAACGATCCTGATTCCACCTTATGATTCATCCAGCCTGGCATTTCATATGATGTACTCTGCATAGAAGTCAAATAAGCAGGGTGACAATAAATGCCTCAATGTACTCCTTTCCCAATTTTGAACCAATCTGTTGTTCCAGGTAAAGTTCTAACTGTTGCTTCTTGACCTGCATTCAGGTTTCCCAGGAGACAGGTAAGGTGGTCGGGTATTCCCATCTCTTTAAGAGTTTTCCACATTTTGTTGTGATCCACACAGGCAAAGGTTCTGGCATAATCAATAAAGCAGAAGTAGATGTTTTTCTAGAATCCTCTAGCTTTTTCTATGAAACAATGGATGTTAGCAATTTGACCCCTGATTCTTCTGCCTTTTCTAAATCCAGCTTGCATGTATGGAAGTTCTCGGTTCACATACTGCTGAAGCCTAGCTTGACAGATTCTGAGCATTACCTTGCTAGCACGTGAAATGAGCACAATTGTACAGTAGTTTGAGTATTCTTTGGCATTGCCATTCTTTGGGATTGGAATGAAAACTGACCTTTTCTAGTACTGTGGCCACTGCTGAGTTTTCCAAATTTACTGGCATATTGAGTGTAGCAGTTTACCAGCATCATCTTTTAGGGTTTGAAATAGGTCAACTGGAAATCCATTACCTCTATTAGCTTTGTTTGTAGTAATGCTTCCTAAGGCCCACTTGACTTCACACTCCAGGATGTCTGGCTCTAGAGTAGTGACCACACCATCACTGTTATCTGGGTCATTAGGACCTTTTAAATACAGTTCTATGTATTCTTTCCATCTCTTTTTAATCTCATCTACTTCAGTTAGGTCCTTGTAGTTTCTGCCCTTTATTGTGCCTATCTTTGCATGAAATTTTCCCTTGGTATCTCTAATTTTCTTGTAGAGATCTCTAGTCTTTTTCCATTCTATTGTTTTCCTCTATTTCTTTGTATTGTTCACTCAAGAAGGCTTTCTTATCTCTCCTTGCTATTCTCTGGAACTCTGCATTCAGTTGGGTATATCTTTCCCTTTCTCACTTTGCCTTCTTGCATTTCTTTTTCTTTGGGACGGTTTTGGTCACTGTTTCCTGTACAATGTTAACCTCCATGCACAGTTTTTCAGGCACACTGTCTATCAGATCTAATCCTTTGAATCTATTTGTCATTTACACTGTATAATCATAAGGGATCTTTTTAGGTCATACCTGAATGGCCTAGTGGTTTTTCCCTACTTTCTTCAATCTAAGGCTGAATTTTGCAAAAAAGAGCTGATGATCTGAGCCACAGTCAGCTCCAGGTCTTGTTTTTGACTGTATAGAGTTTGTCCATCTTTTTGTTAACCTCCATCCACAGTTTTTCAGGCACACTGTCTATCAGATCTAATCCTTTGAATCTATTTGTCATTTACACTGTATAATCATAAGGGATCTTTTTAGGTCATACCTGAATGGCCTAGTGGTTTTTCCCTACTTTCTTCAATCTAAGGCTGAATTTTGCAAAAAAGAGCTGATGATCTGAGCCACAGTCAGCTCCAGGTCTTGTTTTTGACTGTATAGAGTTTGTCCATCTTTGGCTGCAAACAATATAATCAATCTGATTTCAGTACTGACCATCCGGTAATGTACATGTGATAGCCCCCACCCTCAAATAATAACATGCCCCAGATGCACCCTCTCATTCATTGAAAGAACACTGGGAGCACTGAAGCTTGGGCCACTGCTCACTTCTTACTACCCTAGAGAGTCAGGAGCCTCAGAAGTCATGATCTGTTGGAAGATCCCATCTCCTAGTTCCTGGAGCTCAAGTTGGTAATGCCACAATTCTCTGATCCCAGCTCGCACAGACAGAAACGGTGGCCCAGCTTCCACCTTCCGCCGAACAGAGACAGCTGCAGGACAAACAGCTGGGAATGGTGACGTTGGTACACATGCATATGGGGCTGATGGCCCGTCTACACACATGTCCAAGTGCTCACATGCAGGCAAATGTTCACCTCACACACGCACATGAACACGTACATTTACCACACAGACATACATGCACATTTTCGTGCACTCACACACACAAGGAGACACTCCTGATCAAACAGTTAGGTCCACAAGTAAACAAACCTCCATGTATGAGATACATGATGCTCTAACTGTTTAAGTCCCTTAACTAGTGATCACGAATTTTAGCCAGATTTTGGGTGAGAGTATTACAAAATTCACTAAAGCTCTAATACTATAACTTAAATCACTGTAAAAAGTCTAGTTTACAATCCCTTATAGCTACCTGCCATACTTCCAAGTAATAAGAATGAGAAACTGGACCCTTCAATTTTGCAGCAGCTTTCAAGTGAAGATGAAAACTTATGTTTCACTCTATTTTTGACCATCATATGCTACAAACTTCTTTAAAGCATACACCTTCCCTAAAAAAAATGAAAGAAAGAAACCCTCCAATACAAACATACACAATTATAACTTAAAAGCAAAGATTCCCAAGGAGAGAATATTTTCTAAAAAGTCATATTTCAATCACTGTCCTCAAACTTTTGAGAACCCACAGAACTAGTTACTCTTCTGTCATAACCTAGTCTATTAAGTGAATTAATTTGTCTACATTTCTCTGCTGGTTGCAGAAATGCCTGATACGCAAGGGCCTGCCTCTGCATATTGCATGCCTTCTTGTAAATCAGTTCTTGTTCTCAATGCCCTCATGCAGCTAAGCAGAATCATTGTCTGTCTTCTGTGTGACAAGGCATCTTTCTCAAAATTGACACCAGTGCACAGAGTGGAGATTAACATCACCAGTTCTCATTCTCTTCCTTTCACAAATACTTAGTAACATAGGTAGACTTTTGTTCAAGTATGCAGAATGCAGACAGATGAAAGGAGAAAAAAGTATTCAATTACTACATGAAAAATATTTTCTTAATTACAAAATATGTAAATATTAAATACTTGAGAATAAGAGAAAGAAAACATGCATTGCAGCCCTTTCAATTGTTCTTAGTTAGCTGTGGACTCTCATACGTAAGATACGTTGTGTAGTATCCACTCTCTTGAATTACTCACTGTGCCTGTATGAAGCTAACCAGTTTTTCTCTGGATTAAAGTAAGATTTATTCATCTATTACTAGGCATGTTACTGTAATAATGTTACATTAAATAAACAACCATAACAAAGTAATATTCTAAAAATATTTGAGATAGGTCCTGATACATGATTTTCCAGTGATACACAAAAAACATAGCTTTGAATAATTAAAGATGAAATAAATCAGTATATTCCCTACCAGCAACTAGTTTTCAGTGCCTGTAAAAAAACAATGCGAAATTTTCAAACTATGGCAACCATTTTGACACATTTACTCAACACCAATTTTCTACAGAAGTTAAGGCACAAAGTTATACGAAGGAGAATTTTACATAATTTGTTTTCATCCTTGGGCTTCCCTGGTGGCTCAAACAGTAAAGAATCCACCTGCAATGCAGGAGACCTGGGTTCAATCCCTGTGGTTTGGGAAGATCCTCTGGAGAAGGAAATGGTAACAAATCTCTTCTGTCCCTGAGTTTAAACAACATGTGCATGGACCTCAAAGGATACAGCATGATTCAATTTCACGTGTTACCTGAGTCTTACAGAGCAGTGACAAGTTTATCCCAAATTTTACTCAAATCTATTAAATTCCAGGAGTTTTACCTAGAGAATCCCACGGACAAGAGGAGTCTGATGGGCTACAGTCCATGGGGTCACAAAGAGTCAGACATGACTGAGCAACTAACACCTCTCCCAAATGAATAATTTCCGAAGGCAAGTTTGGGAAAGGAAAAGTCGGAACCAACAGGACACTGGTATGGCCTCTGAAGCCTGGCAGGTCTGGCTGGACTGAAGACCAGGCATGAGGGCTCAGCCAAGGGAGTCATAGGGCTTTCTGGGAAGGGGTAGACAGAAATCATCCCGGGCTTTTAGAAGACTGAACTTGGTTTCCATTGAGTACCAACTCCCAAGAGCTCAGAGCTGGGGCAGCTGATGCCAGCCTAGAGCATCATCTGGCAAGACCACACAGTTTAAGTCAGAGGTCACCGTTCAGGAGAGAAGCCCCACAATGGAAGATTAAGTACGGGGCCAAGAAAAGTAAGACCATGAATACAGAAGCAGGCACCTGAAAGAATTATAAGCAATGAAAAACCACCTGGGGAAGCACATTTCAGGTCAACATAAAGATAAAGACCTTTCTGAGAACTACAGCAGTTCATCAGTGACAGCACTCCTTTGAGTGCTTAACTCTTGTAGCAACAGGCCATGGTCGGAAGGTAGCCTGGTGCTTACACAGAATTCCTGACTATCCAAATTTCTTCTGTCCCTGAGTTTAAACAACATGTGCATGGACCTCAAAGGATACAGCATGATTCAAATTCATGTGTTACCTGAGTCTTACAGAGCAGTGACAAGTTTATCCCAAATTTTACTCAACTCTATTAAATTCCTGGGTTCACTTAATCAGGTTTGAATGATAGGCATTAAACAGCAAAATCTCATCTAGCCACCTACCCAGTTTATGGTAAATCAAGACAAAGTAGTTTCTGTCCATCTGTGAATTCTAAAAAGCACAACCTCAAAGAAAAGTCTAAAGGCCTTTATTTGGAAGTCAATGATAAACTGAAATGGCAGTCTCCTTCTGTCACTGAATGCTGAAGCTATCAACAGAGCTAATGACAAGCTGTGTCCGCCTCAGAAAGACACCCTTGCAGTCTTTTAAACCAGACAACAACTAAAAGGAGACATATTTTCAGTTCTTCAAAAATGATTAGTTTTCAGGCTTTCTTTTTTAATGACCTTTCAAAAAACCACAAGACCAGACACCCTCTAGCACTTCATAGCACATCAACTGAAATAAACTCACTAAGAACTGAATGAAAGGTCACAGGAATGGACTGAGAGACTCCCATGACCTGCATGAGAATTAACGAGAAAGAAGGAGAGAGAATAAACGGACTTTCTATTTAACATGATAGCATCTTAGCTTCTCTCTGGCAGCATCTATTCTGTCAGACCCCTGGGGGCTTGACTTCAATGCCATCTGCATTAGCTTTAATAAGATACAAATTGAAAACGATGAGCATGCACACATCTCAAAAAAAAAAAAAGGGGGCAAATACAGAATGGCAAGTACAATACAGCATTTAATTAACAATCAAAACACTATGATTTATTATTCCATATATGAGGTAAAGAAATATAAAACCTTAAGGGGGGAAGGACATGACTTTTAGAAAACCCTAATGTATTTCTTTGAAGACATCTGTTCCACCTGTTTAGTGGGTACCCTAATGCTCATGATACTATACTATCCTCTGTATTTTTCAGTTACATTTAAAGCTTTCCATGGTAAGAAAATTTAAGCAAAAATACTGGAAAAAGTGGGTTTAGTAAACAAAGTTTTAAAGAATGAATATTATCTAACTTTGTAAAGAACGCCAAATTTCAAGAACTTATTATTGAAGTACCAGTTCAGTTCAGTCGCTCAGTCGTGTCCAACTCTTTGCAACCGCATGAATCGCAGCACGCCAGGCCTCCCTATTCATCACCAACTCCTGGAGTTCACTCAGATTCACGTCCATCCAGTCAGTGATGCCATCCAGGTATCTCATCCTCTGTCGTCCCTTTCTCCTCCTGCCCCCAATCCCTCCCAGCATCAGTCTTTTCCAATGAGTCAACTCTTCGCGTGAGGTGGACAAAGTACTGGAGTTTCAGCTTCAGCATCATTCCTTCCAAAGAACACCCAGGACCGATCTCCTTCAGAATGTACTCGTTGGATCTCCTTGCAATCCAAGGGATTCTCAAGAGTCTTCTCCAACAACACAGTTCAAAAGCATGAATTCTTCGGCACTCAGCTTTCTTCACAGTCCAACTCTCACATCCATACATAACCACTGGAAAAACCATAGCCTTGACTAGATGGACCTTTGTTGGCAAAGTAATGTCTCTGCTTTTGAATATGCTATCTAGGTTGGTCATAACTTTCCTTCCAAGGAGTAAGCGTCTTTTAATTTCCTGGCTGCAATCACCATCTGCAGTGATTTTGGAGCCCAAAAAAATAAAGTCTGACATTGTTTCCACTGTTTCCCCACTTATTTCCCATGAAGTGATGGGACCGGATGCCATGACCTTCGTTTTCTGAATGTTGAGCTTTAAGGCAACTTTTTCACTCTCCTCTTTCACTTTCATCAAGAGGCTTTTTAGTTCTTCTTCCCTTTCTGCCATAAGGGTGGTGTCATCTGCATATCTGAGGTTATTGATATTTCTCCTGGCAATCTTGATTCCAGCTTGTGCTTCTTCCAGCCCAGCATTTTTCATGATGTACTCTGCATAAAAGTTAAATAAGCAGGGTGACAATATACAGCCTTGACATACTCCTTTTCCTGTTTGGAACCAGTCTGTTGTTCCATGTCCAGTTCTAACTGTTGCTTCCTAACTGTTGTTTCTCAAGAGGCAGGTCAGGTGGTCTGGTATTCCCATCTCTTTCAAAATTTTCCAGTTTATTGTGATCCACACAGTCAAAGGCTTTACATTAGACAAGCTTTAAAAATACTAAGGCAGGAAGAGAAAAAAACAAAACAATCTACTATGAAAGCAAACCTTTGTGAAGTCACAACAAAGTCCCAGAGGTACACTGTTGGGTGGGAACAAAGCAAGTTGCCTTATATGGATCCTGCGGCCTGGCTACAGCCAGCGCTTGCAGCAGGAGACCCTGCGTAGTGAGCCTGGGTGCATGGGCAATCGCAGCAGGTGGATAAGGTCCTGAGAGCAATGTTACCTGGTGCGCAGCGGCAGCTGAGGAGCTCAACAGAGCCACAGGAGCAATGCCATCACCCTCTATTCTGGTCAGGTCACACTATGGACTCTGCACCACTACTGTGTCCCACAGTGGACCTGAACGGGCAACCCTGAGTCCTGGAGACCTTCCAGACTCTTCTCATCAGCCAGGAAGCCCAGCAAGCATCATGGTCTTTCTTCACAGACTGTCTTCATGTTCAGGGGGAACATTTCCTGACCATTCCCTCCCATGCTCAGAATGCACGTTGTCGGGGAGGTAGAGCTATATCTTCAAAAAGACTGTCAACACAACTAGAAGGCCCAGCAACAAACAACAGAACAGTTTGCTGAGCACCGTGCACACCGCATCCATGGGAAGCCACTTTCTCAAGACATCAGAAAGTGATGCCTTCCCGCAAAGTCATGGTCCAGAATGACAGCCCACTGAATGGTTCGTATTTTTCCCTTCAACTGGAACTTGCACCTTTCTGAGCCCCAGTCCCAAGAGCTGGGGTCCAGGAGCACCATCTACAGTGTCTAATTATTTCTGTTAAGACAGAAGGCATTTATGTTCTCCTATAGATGGGTCACCAGTAGTTGGAACTGAAGCTTGCCATTCAGCATTTTATAAGTCAGGATTCTCTGACCCAGTCTACAAGAATGTGGCCGACCTTGAGGGCATGTCAGGACACAGGCTGGTGCCAGCCCCTGACCTGGGCAAGTCTGTCCAGATAAAATGCCCATGGGGCCTCTCTACCAGCACCTTCAAAGTTTTTATAGCTAGAGGTCCTTTCTTTGGGGACACTATATAGATTGTATTCTTTGCTTTAGTGGTGACAGCTCCTACTTCAATATGGTTCTCTTTGCACAATTCTCTATTTGCACATGCACTGCTGCCCTGACGGATCCCTTGGTCCCCACCAGACGTCCACGTCTGTGCTCCAAGGGACGCAGGGCCACAATCCCCTCCCAACTTCCATCTCCCTTCACAGCCCCCTCTCAGATTTCATCATCCACCTAAAAGTTTAAGTATGTTCAAACCTCCCTCCCATTCCAAGTCCTTTATGGAAACAATTCAGGTAGATTTGGGGGACCGGTGCTGGCCACCTATCCTACCCTCTTCCATATTTTACAGTATAGAAGAAGCTGCAAAGCCAAAACACTATGTTTCCTAGGATCCCTCACACCGTGCTGAGAACTAGGCCGCCACGTGCACCTGCACGGGGTCTGGGAGCTCCGAGGGCCACAGGCACCTCCGCCTCCCCTTTGCTGACAACTGCTCTTGCCGCAGCTCCTCCGGCTGTTGCCCTGCTCTCCCTGCGTCCCAGCTCCACCCCCTTTCCCTAACCTGAGGCACACCATCTCAAGACCTCCCTACAGTGCCCTCCACGAAAACCTCCCCTCGGAATCCCACCCCTTTCCATGGCTCTAATTAGTACTCAGGGCACAGACACAATAAAGAAAAGCAAGGAGACCATTAATACAGAACTCACGGTGCTGGGGCACAGGGGAAAGTGTCCAGGGAGAGACAAGGATAGGACTCTAATACTAGTAATACTCCATTGATGTCTGTTTTATTTACTGTACAAATATACTGTGCGTATGATAAAAATAATTTGAAGTTTTTACAGTGAAAAAGCCTTCAATGAGTTTTCACGATCTGAAGACTGAGTCTAAGGCCCGACGTGGCCACAGCACCCAGCCCAACACGCATCACTTACTACTCCTTCCCTTGCTCTCCTGTGTTCCAACCACATTCTTGTTTCTTCTACATCCTGGCCTCCACCTCAGAACCTTTGCAAACTGTCTCCTCTGTATATATTCTTCCTCTACGCTGTAATTTTGCTAAATTCCTACTTTACACTCAAACCTCACCTAAACATAAATTTAATTGAACAGAACGAAACGTTGGTTTAATCAGGTATTGTTTTAACCAGGTTGGTATTCCTTGACTGTCTCTTGCTACATTCCTGTATGACTCCTCATCTCAATCATCTGAAAAGGCAACGATGACATCTGTCCTATCTACTACCTTGTTCAACACTCAGCACAGTGCCTGGCAGGAAGTAAACATATCAAGGAGCTCATCTACTCTCTTTAAAAAAATTAATAGACTATTTTTCGAGGAATTATACTTTATAGAAAACATAAGCAGAAGGTACACACCTTGCATTACTATGGTACGTTTGTTACAACTGATGATCCAATATTGATGCAGCATACCAGGCCTCCCTATCCATCACCAACTTCTGGAGTTTACTCAGACTCGTGTCCATTGAGTCAGTGATGACATCCAGCCAAGTCATCCTCGGTTGTTTCCTCCTCTCACCTTCAACCTTTTCCAGCATAAGGGTCTTTTCCGGCGAGTCAGCTCTTCAAATCAGGTGGCCAAAGTACTGGAGTTTCAGCTTCAGCATCAGTCCTTCCAATGAACACCCAGGACTGATCTGCTTTGGGATGGACTGGTTGGATCTCCTTGCAGTCCAAGGGACTCTCAAGAGTCTTCTCCAACAACACAGTTCAAAAGCATCAATTCTTCGGCACTCAGCCTTCTTTATAGTCCAACTCTCACATCCATACATGTCTACTGGAAAAACCATAGCCTTGACTAGACGGACCTTTGTTGGCAAAGTAATGTCTCTGCTTTTGAATATGCTATCTAGGTTGGTCATAACTTTTCTCCCAAACAGTAAGCGTCTTTTAATTTCATGGCTGCAGTCACCATCTGCAGTGATTTTGGAGCCCAAGAAAATAAAGTCTGACACTGTTTCCACTGTTTCCTCATCTATTTCCCATGAAGTGATGGGACCAGATGCCATGATCTTCGTTTTCTGAATGCTGAGCTTTAAGGCAACTTTTTCACTCTCCTCTTTCACTTTCACCAAGAGGCTCTTTAATTCTTCTTCACTTTTCTGCCATAAAGGTGGTGTCATCTGCATATCTGAGGTTATTGATATTTCTTCCAGCAATCTTGATTCCAGCTTGTGTTTCATCCAGCCCAGCATTTCTCATGATGTACTCTGCATGTAAGTTAAATAAGCAGGGTGACAATACACAGCTTTTATATACTCCTTTCCTATTTGGAACCAGTCTGTTGTTCAATGTTCAGTTTTAACTGTTGCTTCCTAACCTGCATACAGACTTCTTAAGAGGCAGGTCAGATGGTCTGGTCTTCCCATGTCTTGAAGAATTTTCCAGTTTATTGTGATCCACACAGTCAAAGACTTTGGCGTAGTCAATAAAGCAGAAATAGATGTTTTTCTGGAAATCTTGTGCTTTTTCAATGATCCAACAGATGTTGGCAGATTGATCTTTGGTTCCTCTGCCTTTTCTAAATCCAGCTTGAACATCTGGAAGTTCACGGTTCATGTACTGTTGAAGCCTGGCTTGGATACACTACTATTAACTAAAGTCTATAGTTTATATTAGGATTTCCTCTTTGTGGTGTGTATTCTGTAAGTTTGGACAAATTTATAATGACATAAATCCAGCATTACATTTTCACTGCTCTCAAAACTCCATGCTTTGCCTATTCACTCCTCTCTCACCCTCCAACCCTGGAACCCCTGACTGTCTTACTGTGTCCATCCATAGCTTTGTCTTTCCCAGAATGTCACAGTTGAATCAAACAGTATATAGCCTTTCATATTAGTTTCTTTCAAGGTTTATTTAAGGTTTTTCCGTGTCTTCTCATGGCTAAGTAGCCAGTCTCTTTGCAGCACTAGATAACAGTCCATTGTCTGGATGTAGCAGTCCACTTATCCATTCATCTAGTTAAGGATATCCTAGTTACTGCCACGTCTTGGCAACTATGAATAAAGCTGCTGTAAACATTCACGTGCAGGTTTCTGCGTGAACACCAGTATTCAACTCCTTTGGGTAAATACCACACAGCAGGATTACTGGATCGTATGCTAAGAGGATGCTCAGTTTGTAAGAAACTGCACCCGTGTCTTCAGAGTGGCTGTACCTTCGTACTGTATTCCTCCCAGCAAGGAGTGAGGGTTTCTGCGTCCCACGTCCTCACCGGCATTCGGTGGTGACGGTGTGTGAACTGTGGTTGTTCTAGCAGTGTGCAGTGACAGCTCACCCATTTTCCACTAGGAGGCCACGAGGACACCCTGCACGCTTCTGCTGGCGCAGTGGGCCTCTGTGTCACTTGCATGGCTCTTCACAGATAGACAAGGATTGGCTGATGCCTGCAGAATCCATATGCACGGACCTAACCTGAGGTGGCCTCTAATACCTCTGTGTTATCTGTTATTCTTAAATTCTGCCAATGATTCTGGAGCACAGCTAAGGTTTAAGAACTACTTGTTCACTCAGGGAAGCAAATACTACTGACAACTCAATTCTGACATATGTTATTTGTGCTTCCATGTAGACTGAGGGTTCTCTGGCGATAGTGGACATTCAATACAATGATGGAAAGGGAAAAAGTATATTCATCACTAGATCCCCAGTACCCAACACAGTGTTTCTGATAAGGGTAAATGCTTTAAAATTAATTTCACCTGCAACTTACTTTAAAAATCTACTTAGTAGATATAATTCATAAATATATATAATAAACACAGATGGATATTATATATATCCATTATTGTATATATTCATAATCTATAATATATAATTTCTGGGCGTCCACAGTATAAATACAGTATGGACTGGAACAAAAAAGAGACTATGCAGATGAGGCCTCCCAGCAATGGGACAGGGAGCATGTGCACTTCCTTCTATAAATTCCACACCATCCAATAACGGTATGGAGGTCTGAGGTTTTTTTTTCCTCAATCCTGCAGAAAACTACCTAGACTCAGAAGGAAAAGCATGGAAGACACAGCAGTCACCTCCCAAAGCCAGTCCACATGCATCCGGCCGGGACGGTTTTTCTTTTGGAAAATACAGAGTCCTGAAGCCAATTAAGATTCTGAAGACTACTCTGTGGTAGAACCTAAAATTCTAGCCAGATTAACAACTCAGGGTAGAATCAACTCTCCCCATTTTTTTTTTCTCAGTAGTCATACTCCTGAGCTTTTACAATGATTCTGTAACATTTTTTCCCAAAACTCTACACATATTCTAGTTTCTAAAATGATTAATAGGGACAGGTTCTAATGAACAAGAAAGTTATGTTCCGCTTTGGTTGTTCAAAATTCTGAATGTGTTTTCTTATAGAATAACATAATGAACTATGATTTGAAAAGACCACTTACGATCAACCTACTGCTTTTAGGAATATTTTTTGTGGAAAATATGTCTTAGATGCTCATGTGGGATGCCAAGAAAATATTTCCCTAACTTAGGAAAGCATTTCCCTAACTCTCCTAGGCTTCTGATTTCCATAAACCAGCTTGAACATCAGGGAGTTCACGGTTCATGTATTGCTGAAGCCTGGCTTGGAGAATTTTGAGCATTACTTTACTAGCATGTGAGATGAGTGCAATTGTGCGGTAGTTTGAGCAATCTTTGGCATTGCCTATATGTATACATATATCTGAAACAACTGTTTAAATCCCCATTCCATTTTTCTCACTGTTTTAAGTGTTATCTGAACTGTGGCCATGATGTGGTATAAGGGACTAGACTTTTCTTCTCAGGTTAAAACAGCTAAGAATTGGACAAAATACGTGAGGTAATGTTTTTCAGACCCTAGATAACAGTCAGCACAGGACAGCAATCCCCAGAAGAAGAGAAATAAGAGGCAAGCCCTCCGATTGCCCTAATTTACCGATTGGAGAGAACTTAGAGCCCATAGTGGAGGAGGAAAGTGACTAGGAACAGCCCAGTGATCTCTCTGAGTTGAGGAAATAAGAGTTGAGGGTTAGGAAAACCAAGTCACCTAGAATTCAGGGACAGGGTACTAATTAGGAGAGGGCTAGAGAGAGAAGTCTAGAGATGTGCAGACTACCCTGAGTCTGTAGCTGAGGACCAACTGGCACGTGCATGTGAACCAACTACCTAAACCACGATGAGAGGGCACAGTAAGTGGAGTTCACACAGAACCATGAATAGCTCATGTTCCCTCCAGCCAGAATGGAAAGACCTTCTGACAGATGGGCGGGAGTACAGTCCTCAGAAGGGTACTGCCCAAGCAGTGGGGACAACTGAGCCCTAGAATAAAGGCTGTTATGAGCTCACTTAACAAAGGCCAATATGAAGATCTGAACAGATTAGCTATTTCTCAGAAGATGAAATTGTTCCCCAGTTAGCTGCTTCCTAAGTTTAGTATAAAGTCCAAAACTATTATAAGGAACTAAAAAGGCCAAAACCCAACAACGTAAAAATCACAATCTCCAGCATTCAATAAAAATTTCTAGACCTAGGAAGAAGCAAAAAATATGACTGAAAATAAGACAAAAAATTAATCAAGAGAAACAGACCCAGAAATGACATGGACAAGAAACTGAGTAGTTAAGGGTGTTAACATGTTGCAGCATGAGGTTTATTTATCTGAGGCTGAATATATCTGATCTTGAACATACACTCAATATGTTCAAGAAGATACAGTCATGTATGAGAATGATAAAAAGAAATAAAATATATAAAGAAGACCAAATCAAATTTCTAGAGATGAAAAATACCCTGAATGGTATCAATAACAGATAAGATAGTATAGAAGAAAAGATTAGAAAATGTGAAGGTACAGCAATAAAAATTCTCCAAAATGAAATACAGAGAGCAAAATTACTGAAATAAAGGAAACAAACAGACCAACAACAAGCTGCGGGAAAACAGCAGTGCCCTAACATAAGTGTAACTGGAGTTTCAGAGGGAGAGAATAAAGGTAAGAAGAGAGAAAATTTATTTGAATAATAATGGTGACAACTTTTTCCATTTTCTAAAAACTATAAATTCAGACTCAGTAAGCTAAACAAATCCTCGAGTAGAAAAAATATGAAGAAAACCATACCAAGAAAAAACAGAACCAAATTATTGAAAACCATTGATTAGGAAGAAAATACTAATAAGAAAAAAAGGACATAGTATACACAAAAGAATGGCCTTCCCAAATGGAAGTCAGTCAGTCACTTCAGTCGCTCAGTCGTGTCCAACTCTTTGCAACCCCACATGGACTGCAGCATGCCAGGCCTCCCTGTCCATCACCAACTCCCAGAGTTCACTCAAACTCATGTCCATTAAGTCCGTGATGCCATCCAGCCATCTCATCCTCTGTCGTTCCCTTCTCCTCTCACCTTCAATCTTTCCCAGTATCAGGGTCTTTTCAAACGAGTCAGTTCTTCACATCAGGTGGCCAAGATATTGAAGTTTCAGCTTCAACATTAGTCTTTTCAATGAATATCCAGGACTGATTTCCTTTAGGATGGACTGGTTTGATCTCCTTGCAGTGCAAGGACTCTCAAGAGTCTCCTCCAACACCACAGTTCAAAAGCATCAATTCTTTGGCGATCAGCTTTCCTTAGAGTTCAACTCTTACATCTACGTAGGACTACCGGAAAAACCATAGCCTTGACTAGACAGACCTTTGTTATTAGCAAAGTAATGTCTCTGCTTTTGAATATGCTGTCTAGGTTGGTCATAACTTTCCTTCCAAGGAGTAAGCGTTTTATAATTTCATGGCTGCAGTCAACATCTGCAGTGATTTTGGAACCCAAAAGAGTAAAGTCAGCCACTGTTTCCACTGTTTCCCCATCTATGTGCCATGAAGTGATGAGACTGGATGCCATGATCTTAGTTTTCTGAATGATGAGCTTTAAGCCAACATTTTCACTCTCCTCTTTCACTTTTATCAAGAGGCTCTTTAGTTCTTCTTCACTTTCTGCCACAAGGGTGATGTCATCTGCATATCTGAGGTTATTGATATTTCTCTCAGCAATCTTGATTCCAGCTTGTGCTTCATCCAGCCCAGCATTTCTCATGATGTACTCTGCATGTAAGTTAAATAAGCAGGGTGACAATATACAGCCTTGATGTACTCCTTTGCCAATTTGGGACCAGTCTGTTGTTCCATGTCCAGCTCTAACTGTTGCTTCCTGACCTGCATACAGATATCAGGAGGTAGGTAAGATAGTCTGGTATTCCCATCTCTTTAAGAATTTTCCACAGTTTGTTCTGATCCACACAGTCAGAAGCTTTAGCATAGCCAATAAAGTAGAAATTGATGTTTTTCTGGAATTCTCTTGCTTTTTCTATGATCCAACGAATGTTGGCAATTTTGGCAATCCAAAATCACTGCAGATGTGAATGTAGCCATGAAATTAAAAAACGTTTACTCCTTGGAGGGAAAGTTATGACCAACCTAGATAGCACATTCAAAAGCAGAGACATTACTTTGCCAACAAGATCTGTCTAGCCACCTGATCTCTGGTTCCTCTGCCTTTTCTAAATCCTGAACATCTGGAAGTTCATGGTTCACATACTGTTAGAGTCTGGCTTGGAGAATTTTGAGCATTATTTTGCTAGCATGTGAAATGAATGCAATTGGGTGGTAGTTTGAGCATTCTTTGGCATTGCCTTTCTTTGAGACTGGAATGAAAACTGACCTTTTCCAGTCCTGTGGCCACTACTGAGCTTTCCAAATTTGCTGGCATATTGAATGAAGCACTTTCACATTCAATCTTTTAGGACTGAAATAGCATCATCTTTTAGAATCTGAAATAGCTCAACTGGAATTCCATCACCTCCACTAGCTTCATTCGTAGTGATGCTTCCTAACGCTCACTTGACTTCACATTCCAGGATGTCTTTCTCTAGGTGAGTGATCATATCATTGTGATTATCTGGGTCATGAAGATCTTTTTTTATAGTTCTTCCATGTATTCTTGCCACTTCTTAGTATCTTCTGCTTCTATTAGGTCCCTATAATTTTTGTCCTTTATTGTGCCCATATTTGCATGAAATGTTCCCTTGGTATCTCTAATTTTCTTGAAGAGATCTCTAGTCTTTCCTATTCTGTTGTTTTCTTCTATTTCTTTGCACTGATCACTGAGGAAGCCTTTCTTATCTCTTGTGCTATTCTTTGGAACTCTGCATCAAAAGGGTATATCTTTTCTTTTCTCCTTTGCTTTTCACTTCTCTTCTTTTCACATCTATTTGTAAGGCCTCCTCAGACAGCCATTTTGCTTTTTTGCATTTCTTTTTCTTGGGGATGGTCTTGATCCCTGTCTCCTGTACAATGTCCTGAATCTTCATCTATAGTTTTTCAGGTACTCAGTCGATCAGATCTAATCCCTTGAATCTATATGGTGGTGCTGGTGGCAAAGAATTTGCCTGCCAACGTAGGAGATGCAAGAGACGCAGATTCAATCCCCGAGTCTGGAAGATCCCCCAATGCAGGAAATGGCAACCCACTCCAGCATTCTTACCTGGAAAATTCCATAGACGGAGGAGCCTGGTGGGCGGGCAAGTTACAGTCCACAGGATAGCAAGGAGTGACACATGACTGAGTGCGGGAGTGCACACACACACAAAAGAATAAAGAATGATAATGGATTTCAATAGAGGCTAGATAAGAGTAATATTATATTTGTAAAGTCTGAAGGAAAAAAACACCCTGCTAATGCAGAATTACTTTGGCCAATACTTTGGCCACTTGATGCAAAGAACTGACTCACTGGAAAAGACCTTGATGCTGGGAAAGATTGAAGCAAGAGGAGAAGGGTACAACAGAGGATGAGATGGTTGGATGGCATTACCAACTCGATGGACATGAGTTTGAGCAAGCTGCGGGTGATGGACAGGGAAGACTGGCATGCTGCAGTCCATGGGGTTGCAAAGAGTTGGACACGACTGAGCCACTGAATTGAACTGAATGTAGGATTCTATAACCAGTGAAAATACCTTTGAAAAAAAAAAGGTGAAATAAAATGCATCACCAGCAGAACAGCACTACAAGAAAGCTTAGGTAGAAGAAAAGTGATACCAGATGAAAATCTGAATGTACACAGAAACATAAAAAGTACCAAAAACAGTAAATAAGGGAGTAAACACAAATATTTGTTTTTCTCAAACTTAAAATATTTTTAAAAGATAACTAAATGCTTAAAGTAAAAATATCAATAAATTACAGGGCTTAGAACAGCAAATAATGTTGAAGTAAAATGTATGATAACAATATACAAAGGTACACAGCGGGAAACAGAAGCATACTGTTTTAAGATTCTTATAGTATATGTGAGGTGATATATTATTACTTGGATACACAATAAATCCTAGAGCAACCACAAAAATATAACTGATAAGCCAATAAGTAAAGATAATTAGAATCATAAAAATACTCAATCCTGCCACAAAACACAAAAAGTTAAGGCTAAAAGAAGGCAGGGAAAGAAGAAATGAGGGCAAAGAACAAATGAAATATATGAAAAACAAGTAGATAGTTTTACGGTAGCTTTATTTACAGTAATCAAAACAGCATAGTATTGGCACAAATATAGGTGTGTGTGTGTGTGAGTGTGTGTGTGTGTGTGTATAAAATATCAATGGAGCAGAATATAAAGTGCAAAAATAAACCCACACACCTGTGATCAATTAATGTATGACAAAGGAGCCAAAAATATACAATGGAAAAAAGACAGTCTCTTTAGTAAGTGCTGTTGGGAAAACTGGATGGCTACATGTAAAGCAATGAAGTTAGGACACTCCCTCATAACATTTAAAAAAACAAATTCGAAATAGTTTAAAGATTTAAATATAAGGCATGACACCATAAAACTCCTAGAAGAGAACATAGACAAAACATTCTCTGACATAAATCATAGCAATATGTTCTTAGATTAGTCTCCCAAGGCAAAAGAAATACACACAAAATAGATAAATGGAACCTAATCACAATCAAAAGCTTTTGCTGAGCAAAAGAGATCATCAGTGAAATGAAAAAACAACCTACTGAATGGGAGAAAATATTTGCAAAAATGTGACCAAGGGGTTAACATCCAAAATATATAAAAATCTCATACAACTCATTATCAGAAAACCGAACAACCCAATTAAAAATGTGCACAAGACCTAAATATATATTTCTCCAAAGAATACATACAGATGGCCAACAGGCTCATGAAATGATGCTCAGCATCACTAATTCTAAACCACAGTGAGGTATCACCTCACAATGATCAGAATGCTATCATCAAAAGGTCTACATATTATAAATGTTGGAGAAGTGTGGAGAAAAAAAGAACTCTACTACACTGTGGGAACGTAAAGCAATGAAATTGGTAAATCTCTACCCAGATTGATGAGATAAAAACCTGCGAGAAGACATAAATTATCAAGATGAGGAATGAGAAAAGAGACATCACTACATAGCTTAGAAAACATTAATAGATGGCAAGGAAAAATTCAATAAAATGGACAAATTTCATAAAGATATAAGCTATAATAACTTTTTTGGAAATAAATAGATAACTTGAAAATCCCAATAGCTATTAAAGAACCTGAAATTTAAAGCGACTTCCACAAAAACAACTGTAGACTCAGCTGTCTTCACTTATTCTTTTTCTGTCAGTTTTATTGCAATATATATAACTGACATATAGCACTGCATAAATTCAAGGCATGGAATATGATGATTTGACTTACATTATTAGATGATTTATTACAATAATTTTAACCAACAACTACCATCTTACTTAAATGCAAAAAAATATATAGAAAAGGAAAGAAAAATTAAAAAATTTTTTTTGTTATGATGAGCTTTTAGGATCTACTCTTTCAGTAACTTAACCTTATTAATTCCACCTATCATTTAAAGATGACATAATACTAATCTACAAGACTTTTTCAGAAAATAAAAGATGAAAGAACACTCCCCAATTCATTCCATGAGGCCAACATTACACTGAGCGCAAAACCAAAGACACTAAAAGCAAGAAACAAAAACAAGCAAAAACACCCTATCTACCTATCCCCTTCATGAATGTATGCACAAAAATACTTGTCAAATAAAATCTAACAATATATAAACAGGTAAATACAAAGACTAAGTGGATTTCACTTCGGAAATCCAAAGTTGCTTCAACAATCAAAAATCAATTTATTTTACCATATCATCACACTATAATAGAAAAAATACACGACAATTTCAATAAATATAGATAAAATAGTTAACAAAACCTACATTCACCCATGATAAAAGCTTTCAGCATACTAGAAATAGAAGAATAAACAACAATTATGAAATATCTACAGCTAACAACATACCTAATGGTGAAAGACTGAATTTTCTCCCCCTAAGATCATGAACAAAGCAAGGATGTCTGCTCTTACCAGTTCTATAGAATGCTATCAACAGCCAGTTCAATAAAGCAAGAAAGAGAATGGCATACAGTTTGAAAAGGAACAGTAAGATTGTCTTTATTTGTAGATGGCATTATATTCGTAGAAAATCATAAGAAATATATTAAAAACTGTAGCACTAATAAGTACGCACAGTAATATTACATGATGCAAAATCAATGCAGAAAAAACCAGGGCTTCCTTGGCGGCTCAATAGCAAAGAATCTGCCTGCCAGTGTGGGAGACGTGGGTTCCATCCTTGGTCTGAGAAGATCCCACATGCCACAGAGCAACTAAGCCCATGTGTCACAGCTACTAGGCTGTGCTCCAGAGCCCAAAAGCGCAATTACTTGAGCTCCCTGTTCCCTAGAGTCTGTACTCCACAAAAACAGAAGCCATTCCAATGAGAAACCCATGCACCGTAACAAAAAGTAGCCTCGGCTCACAGCAACTAGAGAAAAGCCCAAGTGGAATGATGACCTAGCACAGCCAAAAATGAATAAATAAATACAATTTAAACAATACAGAAAAGTTATGTGTCTGGATATTAGCAACCTACAATTTGAAAATCAATACAATTAACAGTATTAAAAGAATATGAAAATGGGGAAAATGTGACAGAGATACACAAGATATACACCGAAAGCTCTAAAACACCACTAAGAGAAATTAAATATGACCTAACAAAACACAGTATTTATTCACGCTTATGGACTGGAAGACTCAATATTGGTAAAATGTTGATTTTCACCTAAATTGATTTAGTGATTTAACATAACCCCAATCATAACCTCAAATCCTTGCAAACAACTGTTCTTGGTAGAAAAGAGAAACGGATTCTAAAGTATCTATAGAAATAGGGACCTCAGAAGAGCAAAAATATTTTTGAAAAAGAACAAAGTTGGAACTGTGTTTTCAAGATTTATTATAAAGCTACACTAGTCACAACAGAGTAATATTGGTATAAAAACAGACTAACAAAGAATGTAACAGAATAGAGAATCATCAATAAACACATACATATATGCCAACTGATTTCAACAGAAGTACGAGGGCAACTCAGGGAGTATATGCATCAGAAAAAAAAAAAACCCTTGCTCAATCCTTATCTACATCATAAACTAAAGTTAACGTGAAACAGATGACAGACCTAGATATAGAATCTAAAACTAAAACCTCTAGAAGAAAATATTTTGGATTAGGCAAATATTTCTCAACAGGACACAAGTACAAGCTGTAAAACAAACAATACAGGGGCCTTCATCAAAACTGAAAACTTCTTCAAAAGACATTTAAGAAGATGAAAAGGCAAGCCATAAAGTGGGAGAAAATGTAAAATATCTATCCAATGAAATACTTATATCCAGAATACAGTCTTATAATTCAACAACAGAAAAGTCTCCAATAAGAAAACAGGCCAACAATCTGAATAGATACTTTACCAAAGAGGATATACAGATGGCAAAGAAGCACATGAAACATCATTCACTGTTCAATACTCAAAGTCATTAGTCAAAAGGCTTCCCTGGTGGCTCAGAGGTTAAAGCATCTGCCTCCAATGCGGGAGACGCGGGTTCGATCCCTGGGTTGGGAAGATCTCCTGGAGAAGGAAATGGCAATCCACTCCAGTATTCTTGCCTGAAGAATCCCACAGACAGAGAACCACGGGGTCGCAAAGAGTCAGACACGACTGAATGACTTCACCTCACCTCAAATTAGAACCGCAAATAGATACTATATACACGGGAACAGCTAAAATTGAAAAGACTGACAATAGCGACTATTGCTCAGGATGTGGAGCAACTGGACTGCTCAAATACTGCTAGTGAGAATGCAAAACAGTACAGCCACTTCACAAAACAGTTTATCAGCTTACAAGCATAAACATGCGTGTACAGTGCAAGCCAGCCATTTCATTCCTACACATTTTCATCCACAAGAAATGAAAGCATACATCCAAACAAAGACTGGCATGTGACTGTTCATGGCAACTTTATTTTAAATTTCCACCAGTGGTAAAACAAAACTGTACACCCATACTAGAGAATACTGGGCTTCCTAGGCAGCACTAGTGGTAAAGAACCCACCTGCCAATTCAACAGAGGTAAGAGATGAAGATTCGATCCCTGGGTCAGGAAGATCCCCTGCAGAAGAGCATGGCAATCCACTCACTCATTCTTGGCTGAAGAATCCCAAGGACAAAGGAGCCTGGCGAGTTACAGTCCATAGGGTCACAAACAGTCAGACACAACTGAAGTGACTTAGAACACACGCACACACAAGAGAATACTACTCAGCACTAAAAAGAAACAAACTATTAATATATACAATCTAAATTATTATGTTGAGAGAAAAAAAGACCAAAAAAGGGGGGAGGGGTACATATTGTATAATTTGATTTACATAAAATGCAAATTAATTCATCATGACAGAAAGCATGTAATTGTCTGGAACAGAGATGAAAGGAAAGATGAGTTTCAGAGAAGCATGAATATTCCTTGCACAATGGAATATTCCTGATTGTTGTGACAGTTTCCCCATAAGTTCCCTGAGAGGAGAATACAGTTCAGATGAATTCATATGTCAAATCTCATCAAATTGCACATTTTAAATATGAAATTGCACACTTTAAATATGTGCCATTTCTCTTATGCCAATCTCACCTCAATAAAACTGTTAAAACACAAATACTCTGAGCATTCAACTGTGCACTGTTCCTTCAACAAACAATTTCACATTTCTTCAATCCGAACCCACTCAATACCTTTTTAAATGGCACTGGCATCCATCCACGAAATACTATTTAAATAAGACCCTGTTTTTCTTTACTAGAAAGTGAAGGGGTCAGGAGATAACAGAGCAGACACTTGATCAACACTAACGGGGAGAGTGGAGCGGTGCTGCCAGTGGACACTGGTAATTTTCTTGTTCCTTTCCATCTACCTGAGGCTCCCTGACCTGGAATTGCTCTGGAGCTCTCAAAGTTGACCTGTTATGCTTTGCCAAATAACACACTGTTCTAAGAAACTGCTTGAAGGGCCACATTAGCAAAAACGTAACTCAGCTTGTGTTCTATTGATGTGACACATGGTACATCAAAAAAAAAAAAAGGAACAAAAAAACCTGTGTGATGAGTCTATAAATATATATATATTTTTTTAAAAAGAATGGCTTTAAGGAAAATATCTAGAAAATAGCAATCAAAATGATCAAGGAAAACTGAGAGTGTGAAATTAATGCTTGGATAAAACTAAGGTATTCTGAATGGGAAGTTAATAAAAATCTGCAAGCTATGGAAGTCATGGTCAGAATGAACACTGACTGCTTCATCACATCTCAAAACAGGAGTCCAGTTTCCAATGACGAAGAAAGCCCCTCTCCTTTATCCCACTTGCCTCTGAAAAGACAAGTAGAAGGTGGTAACAGAAACTCATTTCATGTTAAATAAAAATTACTAAAAAAAAAACATGTGAATCTGTTCTTTCTATCTGAATCACAGAGTTCAAGTTCTACGGTCTTTATGCAGTCAGCCTTCCCTGACCATTCTGGGACCCGCTGACATCCCTTCTAAAGAATTCTTTGTTTGTGCTACGCAGTTTATCATGGGCGGTTG
Source organism: Madoqua kirkii (assembly GCA_006408675.1). Taxonomy (NCBI): domain Eukaryota; kingdom Metazoa; phylum Chordata; class Mammalia; order Artiodactyla; family Bovidae; genus Madoqua; species Madoqua kirkii. The sequence continues at coordinate 21,790 of SJYC01104050.1, read as the reverse complement.
TCCATTTTCTTACCTAGGATAGAGGGATTGCTTCTATTCTTCTCCTCCAGTTTCCAGCTTTGCCTCTACTATTGGAACGTCTGCCCTTAGCTCTGCTCTCTTAGGAAAGTAATGAGGTGGAAGTTTTCATTTTACCATTTCTCATATTTCCTCCCCTCAAGAGACATAAACCATCTGATTGGGGAGAAGGGCAATGCTCAGGCATGACAGCTTCTGGCTGGTCCCTTTCTCAGAGTCTCTTGTACATAAGCAGAGCACATCCTCCTCCGGAAGCAGCCTGAAGTTTCCCAGCTGCTGTGCCTCTGAATGAAGTAGACACATGAAACTGGGGAGGAGGGAGAAATGTTGTAGGCTGCATGGGTCCCATGCATATTCCTCAAACCAGTCTGATGAGCAGTTCAGCTGATGAGATATTTTAACTCCCATCACCAACGGGAGTGGATAAGAGGTATGACTAATTAGCAGCACCACCATCTAAAATGCCTTTCCTCCCTTTATTTGACTGTCAAAATGTCTACCCTTCTAGGCTGACTTCTTATTCATGGAGTTTTTTGTAATAATTCCTGGAGTCCCAATTAATCATTTCCTAATCTTTGCCCCAAAGTACTATTTTTATGCTCCTACTACATGAGTTATTTTGCCTGGCATTCTAGTAAGTTGTACACATTTCTTTCAACACTTAAGGTATAAGCTCCTTCAGAAAGGGGGCTAAATCATATTTATCTTTGTATCAATCAATTCAGTTTAATTTTATACATATTTAATCTGGATCACCTTTGTAATTACCTGTTTACTGTTTATTTTCAGACAGACTGTAAATTCAAACAGGGAGGCAGACAGTCAATTCCTGTTAACTGCTGTATCTCTCCACTGGCACTGCTCTGTAAATATTTGTTGAATTAAATTAACTTTCTCTCATATATTTATAATCATGCCTAATAAATATCTACTGACTGAATGGTTGATTATTTTATGGGAGGAGTGAGATGAGACTGATGAATCTAAAATCAAAGTGTCATCTTTTAAAATTCCAGAATAAATAAAACCAAAATATCAATAATAACAAATATGCACTTCCTTTGAAGATAATATTAAAATGATGAAAATTATCCCTTTGCCCACACCACACATTGTGCTTTGGAGTTTTCATACCTATAAATCATTAACCTATTACAAGTACTCAATGCAAAGGTAAAATCCTTGCCTCATCGCTGATTGCTCTCATCTATAAATGATCAGTATTTAGTGAAATAAAGACTTCTCACATGGCAGGTATAAGAAAATGTCAGAAACAGAATCCAGCCAATCTAACAGAGTTCTGAAACAGTGACTCAGCAAAAGAGCGCAAGCTACAAGGGCAATGAGACCCCCAATAGCTTTAGGCTGTATTGCTGCTGTAAAATTGCTCAGTACTAGAGCTCTCTACTGTCCACAACCAATGGATATTGGTGCCTCTTGGGCATATAGAGGTCCCTTGATTTTTTTCCAATAGCTCAGTAACACTATAGATTTTATTTTAGATGTTAAGCATTTATTTAGATGTTAAGATGCTCAAATTTTAATGTATTAGCTAATTGATTGAAAAAAAAGGAAGAGAGAAAATAAAACTCAAGAAAGTGACTAATAACTTAGAAGTATATACTTAGTTGGAGAAGACAATGCCAACCCACTCCAGTACTCTTGCCTGGAAAATCTCATGGATGGAAGAGCTTGGTAGACTGTAGTCCATGGAGTCGCTAGGAGTCGGACACTACTGAGCGACTTCACTTTCACTTTTCACTTTCCTGCATCGGAGAAGGAAACGGCAACTCACTCCAGTGTTCTTGCCTGGAGAATCCCAGGGACGGGGCACCGTCTGTGGGGTCGCACAGAGTCGGGCACGACTGAAGCAACTTAGCAGCAGCAGCATGTACTTAGTAACTGACTACTGACCATCCAGTCTTGTGCTGGGTTCTCTGGGAAGAAAATGTCTGTCCTCTAGAAGCCCATAGGATAGCTGACTTATGCAGAAGCCACTACATAACTTCACAACATTATATATGAAGTAGACTATAAGGAAGAGTGAGCATCCACGGGACAACCAATCAGAACAGAGGAGAAGGTAAGGGGGTGTTTCGTTGATAAGTTGAGTCTTGAAAGAAAAGTGGGATTTAAATGGGTAGAGGTGATTGCAGAAAAGGAGATAAATCCCCAAAGTTACACACTCTCTGCAAGGAGAATACTTTCAAAAGTCCATGTGGAAGCTGATCTTGTTCAGAGCACGTACGAGTCATTACAGATCTGGGTTACAAAAATCAAACCTGATAAAGACTCTCCTGAGCAGCTTCTGAGTGGGTCCCAGCTTTAGAAAAGCCCCTGAAATTGCTGCAATCACTAAGGCCAGGAAAAGGGTACCTCACAGTTTATACATACCAAACAGAAAACTAGGAGAAGGCAGTGGCACCCCACTCCAGTACTCTTGCCTGGAAACTCCCATGGACGGAGGAGCCCGGTGTGCTGCATGCATGGGGCCACTAGGAGTTGGACACAACTGAGCGACTTCACTTTCACTTTTCACTTTCATGCATTGGAGAGGGAAATGGCAACCCACTCCAGTGTTCTTGCCTGGAGAATCCCAGGGATGGCAGAGCCTGGTGGGTTGCCGTCTATGGGGTCACACAGAGTCAGACACAACTGAAGTGACTTAGCAGCAGAAGCAACAGAAAACTAAGGTCATGGCATCTGGTCCCATCACTTCATGGCAAATAGATGGGGAGACAGTGGAAACAGTGTCAGACTTTATTTTTCTGGGCTCCAAAATCACTGCAGATGGTGACTGCAGCCATGAAATTAAAAGATGCTTACTCCTTGGAAGGAAAGTTATAACCAACCTAGATAGCATATTCAAAAGCAGAGACATTACTTTGCCAACAAAGGTCTGTCCAGTCAAGGCTATGGTTTTTCCTGTGGTCATGTATGGATGTGAGAGTTGGACTGTGAAGAATGCTGAGTGCCGAAGAACTGATGCTTGAATTGATGCTTTTGAACTGTGGTGTTGGAGAAGACTTTCAAGAGTCCCTCGGACTGCAAGGAGATCCAACCAGTCCATTCTAAAGGAGATCAGTCCTGGGTGTTCTTTGGAAGGAATGATGCTAAAGCTGAAACTCCAGTACTTTGGCCACTACATGTGGAGTTGACTCATTGGAAAAGACTCTGATGCTGGGAGGGATTTGGGGCAGGAGGAGAAGAGGACGACAGAGGATGAGATGGCTGGATGGCATCACTGACTTGATGGATGTGAGTCTGAGTGAACTCCAGGAGTTGGTGATGGACAGGGAGGCCTGGCATGCTGCGATTCATGGGGTTGCAAAGAGTCGGACACGACTGAGTGACTGAACTGAACTGAACTGAACAGAGCATTTATTTTGATCATCAGATGATTACTATTTTTCTGAAGCTTTTCTGGAAGATGTCAACTACTGGTAAACCAGGTACCCTTGGGTGACTAGTCCATATAGATTATCTACAGCTAAGCTTGTTCTTATGAAATGGTTTCTAATTTGTGGAAGATATGGAATCATTCCAAGGATTCCAGTAAATTCATGTGAACACCAAGTTCATGCTCTGAACATCATTTTCCAAACATCACATAGACTGTTTCACACAAAGATATTGCCATGTTTCCGATGTATACAATTACTCTTGTCTTTAATTTTTAAAATGTATTTCAATATATAACTAAATTCATAGCCAGTTTATTCACTGTATCATCTAAGATTACTAAACGTTGTTGAATGTTAAAGAAGTTTTCCACATACTTACATGGAAAAAGGTCCAAAATGAGCTAAGTCAGAAAGGCAAAGTAACTATCTATCTATCTATACATATATATATATACAAATTTTGTAAAAGAAATGTTTATTATATATACTACTTTAACATATGTTAATGAAGGTACATGTCCATAGCAAATTTTAGAAAATATAAACTACAATATTAACTTTTGGTAGTGGTTTAGTTGTTAAGTTATGTACAACTCTTGCAACCCCATGGACTATAGCCTGCCAGGCTCCTCTGTTCATAGGATCTTCCAGGCAAGAATACTGGAATGGGTTGCCATTTCCTTTTCCAGGAGATCTTCCAGACCAAGGGATTGAACCCAGGTCTCCTGCACTATAAGCAGATTTTTTACCAACTGAGCTACCACGGAATTGGTTTTGGGAGATGGAATTTATAGGTGTGTTTTTACTGCCTAAAAGTTTCTGCATTTTAAACTGTTATAATGAGAATGTATTATTTTTATAATATGCTGCTTCTGCTGCTGCTAAGTCACTTCAGTTGTGTCCGACTCTGCGACCCCACAGACAGCAGCCCACCAGGCTTCCCCATCCCTGGGATTCTCCAGGCAAGAATACTGGAGTGGGTTGCCATTTCCTTCTCCAATGCAGGAAAGTGAAAAGTGAAAGTGAAGTCACTCAGTTGTGCCCGACTCTTAGCGACTCCATGGACTGCAGCCTACCAGGCTTCTCCGTCCATGGGATTTTCCAGGCAAGAGTACTGGAGTGAGTTGCCATTGCTTTCTCCAACTGTAATATGAAAAAGCACTAAATATTTTAAAAGACTGTATTATTCAATAAAGTAAGGAGTCCTGCTTGAGAAAGTTTGAAAGAGTATCTTCCTGAATTTATTAAATTCATAATCTCCTGCTCACAGAAGCAGGCTCTGCAGAAAACTCCACTCTACAGAAGTACAACTCGAACTCAAAAGACTGCACTGAAATCTTTATTATATCCAGTTTCATGTCTGTCACTGTGTTTGGGGTGGAGAGTAAACTAGGGGCAAATAGGCCACCACTTGTGCCTAAGTATGATTTCAGGACCATTTTTAGATGACTCTTGATCTCCAGACAACCTCTGGCTCTCTCTAGAAACAGGAATGAGGGAAAGGGAAAGTGAAGTTGCTAAGTCTTGTCTGATTCTTTGCAATGCTATGGACTGCAGCCTACCAGGCTTCTCTGTCCATGGGATTTTCCAGGCAAGAGAACTGGAATGGGTTGCCAGTTCTTTCTCCAGGGGATCTTCCTGACCCAGGGATCAAACCTGGGCCTGACACTTTACCCTCTGAGCCACCAGGGAAGCCCAGGCATGAGGGAAGGGAGTGACAATTAATCATCTGCAACATGTCAGGCAAGTGTTCTGTAAGACATTAGGTCAACTCATTAAATAACTTTGCAAAATATTAGAGCACCTATTTGAAGATGAGGAAACTAAGGCTTGGAGACGATAAGTAACTTGGACCAGTCTATCAGGCCAGACCAGTAAGTTGGACCCGTCTACTAAGGTTATACCATGTGGAAGCCCAAGCAGGAGATAAAATCTTTCATTCTATTATCAGATTTAACTTATGAGTTTAAATTCATGGTGGAGCTTAAATTCATACTAAAGTGCAGACACAAAGGCATGATGATGCATTTCATTTGCACACTGTTTTAGGACTCAAAAGCACTTTTTATGCATCATTTTATTTTACGCTATGGGGCAGTTAGACAAGCATTACCATCTCCATTTTACATAGGAGGAAATGAGGCTCAGAAACTGACAAATGGTTAATCTCTTTCCTGAAAGTAGAGATGGAAAGGAGGAGAAAGAGACAGACAGGGAGGGAGAGATGGAGGGGGAAAGAAAGAAACACACACAGGAGGTAAAGGTCCAGAAGGAGGAGCTGAGTATGTGACACTGATACACAACCAACATTTGCCGAGGATCTGTAACAGCATTGCCCAGGAGAAACATGATGTGAGCCACAGTAATCTGAAATCACCCAGTAGCCACACTGAAATAAAAGATGAGACTGAAATGTATACTCGAAATACCACCATTTTAACATGTAACCAGCATAAAAATTATTACTGAGATAGTCTACCATTCCTTCTTTGCAGCAAATCTTTCAAATCCAGTGCGGATTTTACACTGACAGCACAGCTCACGTGTTCCGTAGCCACATGTGACTAGTGGTTACCATGCTGAACGGCACAAGTCTAAACTGTGACAGGAACTTAGGATGATCTCATTAATCCTTACAGCTAAGATGAACTAACAGGCTCAGACACAGCTAGATGTGGAAAATTCCAACCCTATTCTGCGCTCTGAATTCTAGGTCTTTTTCAGTGGTGGGAAGGTTGTTGCCATAATACCCAGAATGCATTTTAACAGCATACGTCAAGACTCATATTGAAATTTTGGAAATAACCTAACATCTAAAATACAGGGATGTAATTGTCTCTTCACTTTCTTCCTCCCTGTGTGCTAGTCCGGAAGTGCCTCTAGGTAAAGGGTTATGTCTTATTCACCATTAGACACTCATGGCACATGGTAGACAATAAAATTTTCCAAATCAATTACGCATAATACGGTAATTAGTCCATGAAGACAGTATCAGGCAGCCATGAAAAGTTATAATTGTGAAACATTGGCCAATACTTATTATGTTTTTAAAAAGAATTCTAAATAGTATAAACAGTATAGTTATAAGATAAGAACAGTAGAAAAATATTAAAAGGTAATAAAGGCAGTTATCCACTTAGCTCATTCAGTTCAACCCTACTACTAGTATATAACATATGCCAGGCACATACATGTCATTAGCAAGAATATAGTTCATTGTCATTTGAAACCTTAAATTTCACCATTTTTTGAAACCTTAAAAATGATCCAAATAAACATGTTACTACTCTTATGACAGAATTATTTACAATAATATTATAAAATGACAGAAAGCATGCTAATGACAGAACACTGGACATGATAACAGTAGAGATGCCAGGTCTTACAGTGGAGCGAACCAGAGCCAAGTGTGGGAAAGTGTCAGATTTCAACTGGTCAACCGAAAAAATATTTACTGAGCTAATAAGCACAGCACTAGAGGTCAGAGATGGAATTAGAGTAAGAAGAAGGCTAGAACTTAAAGACGTCACTGGACAATGAGTCCTATGGAAAGAGGTAAAGAAAAGAGGTTCATCATCCAGACGGGTGAGGTGGGCAGAGGTGCCAGAGGAAGGCTTGAGCTGGTGCTGCAAAAGTCTGAACATTTTCTGCAAGAAATTTTTAGCTTTGTATTTTTACTCTAATAACATTCTTTAAAATTAGGTAAGTACATACTGAATCACCTGGATGCCTATTTGATAACTGAGCATGCATCCAAGGGTGAGAGTGAAGTTTGCGTCTATAAAGTGTTAAGGTACCCCGATCACCTGTGTTGAATTACATGCTAAGCCTCTGGAGAGTTTTAAATAAAAGTGACATGATCCAAGTTATATTTTTAAAAGATGATTCTTATGAATATGTAGAGAATGGATTATGCAGACAGAAAGAGCAGAAGTAGAAACACCAATTAGGGAGTTTTTAGTGTAGTCCAGCATAATGATGGTTGAGACTAAGAGGGGCTGAAATTGAGGTTGGAGAAATAGGATGGATTATTCGGACATGACTGCGGTTTAGTTTCTTTAAAAGGAAAGCATAAGTCTGAACTCAGACTGAAGGAATGAATAGGAGTGGGCAGCAGAGGTGCTAAAGAGGACAGAAGAAAGAGCAATTCCTGGAGGTGAGGGAGACAGAGTGCATTCAAGCCACTGAAAGAAGGTCAGTTGCTTGGGATCATACAGTGAGTGGAGAAGCATGGTAAGAGATGAAGCTCTGGAAGCATGAGTGGGGTCAGATGTGGCCATATTTAAGAGTTTGAACTTCATCCTAAAAGCAGTGAGGTCACGAATGGTTCTAAGCAGAGAAGTGGCATAATCTTTTCAAGAAACATGTGCACTGAGAAATGTCTATGAGATTTAGTAACAAGGAGATGCTGACCTGACTAAGCCAGATTCAAGAGGGTGGGGTGCAAGTCAAGCTGGCTGAAAGGCAATTTTGTCTCAGAAAGATAAAAAGACAAGCACTGTACAGTTGTTGACTATTATACACTAACCAACTAGTGGATGCGAAAATTAAATAGAATACAAACTCTTCTTTTAACGCCAAGCTACCTTGAAGTCCTTAATTCTGATAGATGATAAGATAGATATAGATAGATTAGACAGACAGAAAAATATATAAATAAAATAGATACAGAGAGCTAGAAAAGGGAGGATTGACTGATGCTTTTTTTCTTTCCATTATAGCTTATTATAGGATATTGAATATAGTTCCCTGTACACTACAGTAAGGTCCTTGTTGTTTATCCATTCTATACGTAAGAGTTAGTGTGCATCTATTAATCCCAAACTCCCAATCCACCCCTCTTACCCCTTGCCCCTTGGCAAACACAAGTCTGTTCTCTATGTTTATGAGTCTGTTTCTTAGATAGCTTCATGTGTATCATATTTTAGTTTCCACATATATGTAATATCATATGGTATTTGTCTTTCTCTTTCTGATTTACTTCACTTAGTACGATAATCTGTAGGTCCATCCACATTGGTGCAAATGGCATTATTTCATTCTTTTTTATGGCTGAGTAGTATTCCATTGTGCATGTATGCTTGTGTGTGTGTGTGTGTGTGTGTGTGTGTGTACCACATCTTCTTTACCCATTCATCTGTCAGTGGACATTTAGGCTGCTTCCATGTCTTCGTTATTATAAATAGTGCTTCTATAAACATTGTGGTGCAGGTATCTTCTGGATATATGCCCAGAAGTGGGACTACTGGGATCATATGAAAGTTCTATTTTAGTTTTTTAAGGCACCTCCATACTGTTCTCCATAATGGCTTTACCAATTTACACTTCCACCAACAGTATAAAAGGAGAGTTCCCTTTTCTCCACACCTTCTTCAGTATTTGTTATCTGTAGACTTTTAAATGATAGTTATTCTGGCTGGTGTGAGGTGGTATCTCATTAAATTTCATTTGCATTTCTCTAATAATTAGTGATGATGATCATCCTTACATGTGTTTATCTGCCAGTTGTATGTCTACTTTGGAGAAGTGTCTTCTGCCCATTTTTTGATTCGGTTGTCTGGATCCACTGAGCTTTGATCTTAAAAAATTTAGGGTAGTTTTTTTTTTTAACTTAGGGTAATTTTAAGATGATTTTAAACCAAGATCAGAATAAGGATTGGTTGTTAACAATGGGAGATTAACCAAATGATAACTAAATATAAAGACATCCATATTCTTTTAAATTTTGCTCTAAATACTTTTCTTACATGTACTATATAATTGCCACTTCATAGCAAACAGAAGTGGGAAAAATGGAAGAAGTGACACATTTCCTCTTCTTGGGCTCTAGAATCCCTGCGGATGGTGACTGCAGACGTGCAATTAGAAGATGACTGCTTCTTGGCAGGAAAGCTACGACAAACCTGGACATCACTTTGCAGACAAGTTCAAGGCTATGGTCATTCCAGTAGTCATGTATGGATGTGAGAGTTGGACCATAAAGAAGGCTGAGTACTGAAGAACTGATGCTTTCGAACTGTGGTGCTGGAAAAAACCCTTGAGAGTCCCTTGGACTGCAAAGAGATCAAATCAGTCAATTGTAAACAAAATCAACCCTGAATATTCATTGGAGGGACTGACTGAGGATGAAGCTACAATATTTGGGTTACCTGATGTGAACAGCTCATTGGAAAAGGCCCTGATGCTGGGAAAAACTGAAGGTAGAAGAAAAGGGCAACAGAGGATGAGATGGTTGGATGGCATCACCAATTCAGTGGACATGAACTTGGGCAAATTCCGGAGATGGTGAGGGACAGGGAAGCCTGCTGTGCTGCAGTCCATGGGGTCATGAAGAGTTCAGGCAACTGAACAATATATTATTACTTTTAGTCACTGGAGATTTAGGGTTTATATGAGTTTATGATCATAATTTTCCCCAAAAAACACAACTTATGTATGTCCTCTTGGAATCACTTTTCTACAGGACCATCCCCACTTTAAACTCACAGTCACCCTCAAGGTGCAGCTCCATGGCGATCCCTTCAGAGCATCTTCCATAAATCTCAAGGGTAGTGATTTGTTTTCTCTTTGTCCTTCTGGAGCATGGTACATGTAATTTTATCACTTTACTGGTTTTGTCTAACTCTTACAGGCAGAGATTCTGTCTTATTCATCTTTGTATCCCCAACACCTAGCACAGTGCCTGATGCATAGTGTTCAATAAACACTTGTTAAATTGCTGAATCACTGCCTTCAGTTTGGACCGTGTAGCCGTGCCTAGGCACCAGCATCCACCTGGTGGCAGCAGCCCCACAGTGCAGCAGAGCAGGGAGGAAGTAAACAGTTATGGAGAATTACTCCTCAAGCCTAAAACACCAGCAACCCAAAGCCGTGCTCTGTCACAATCTAGACGGGTGGGATGAGGACGGAGGTAGGAAGGAGGTTCAAGAGCGAGCAGACATATGTCTACCTACGGCTGATTCATGTTGATGTATGAAAAAAAATCACAATATTGTAAAGTAATTATCCTCTAATGAAAAATAATTTTTGTAAAAAATCTATAAAATAACAGTAAACCTACATACACTCCAAATTCCCCACTTTCTCTCCACCTCTTCCCCCACCTAAACATCTAATAAATCCATACAACAAAAAGCCAGTTCATAAAAGCTTTTAATGCTTATGTTTTCTCAAAATCAATCAGGTACTTGCGAAGAACATCGTAAGGAAAAATTTTACAAGTTAAGTAAAATAATTCAACAGTACTGCTACAATTTTTTTAACAGATTCCTAAAATAACTATGCTTGGTATATCTTTTACTGAAAAATAAATGCTAGTTCAAAAAATTTTATCTCTGAAATACTCTTGACTCAAATATTAGTCAATATAGCCAAGTTTATTATTTATTTTAAAGTATCTTTAGCACTTGTCCAATTATCACAGAATATGGTCTTTGAATTCTTTTTTTAACATAAAAGAGAACATTTTACATGGAAGGTTCAGGAACTTAAGAAATATTTTTACTCAGATCTTATTTGAACTATTGCTTTTATCCATCTACTTCATACAAATAAAAGTTGAAACACCTTCATCATCGCCTTTCCAGTTTGTTTGTATCTCGCAACAGGAGAAAACAATCCAGTCAACCTTGTCAAGAAGCATTTACAGGGACGGAATGAAAGATCTGCCCAGTAAACAAATTAATTACAATACCAGGCACCAATTCTATGCCACTGAAGAATTCCAGAACCAGCAGTGACTAAGGATTCCTTTTACACACAAGGAGAAAGAAACAGGAAGTCTGCTGTATCGTGATAAAAGCTCCATGATCAGTGTTCTCAGGGGTCTGCAGGTCATGTTTTGCAGACTATTTTATACTCTATGAAAAGTAGTAAATTAAAGTCATTATTATTTTACAGACTCTCAGTCTAGCCTGTTTGAGTTAAAATCATTCCTTGATTTGTCTACAATTTAAGAAGGCTGTATTTTTCCACCATTACACCACATCTGCCTACACACACACACAGACACACACATACACACACACCAGCAGATACTGATAAGATGAGACATCATGAGAACCATCTCCTTTTGCTCAGATTCTCCTGACTGCCTGTATTCAGTCACTCTTCCACTACAAGAAAACACCAGAGAGAAAGCAGTTAACCTTTCCCTCTTCCACCACTGCAATACCAAGGAGCCTGTAACAGAAGTGTCCCCTTGTGCAAACAAAGCCTGCAGACAGCTACAATCTGTGCTGCCTTGGAGCCAGCTTTGGCTTTCTGGAGCAAGGCTGAGATGCACTGAGGCTTTCCAGATTGAAGGTCACAAGGGTGTGTTGAATAACAAGGTTTCTGTAGAAATCCTTAAAAACTACATTAATCCTAAAAAACTGCACATGGCTCAGAGACAACTGCGACACACTAACAGAAGACGCCCAGTGAGCAATGAGAGTCCTTCATAAAACCAGCCAGTCACACCCAGATACCTATCTTACAAGACCCTATGGTAGTAGGTGCTATTCAAGAGAGAAAGCGCCTGTTCACAGGAGAAACGTTCCATCATCCGTTCCTTTCCCAAAATACTGTGCTGGCTTCTGCCTCCAAATACATCAACCACTTTTCACATTAAATATTAGGGGGAAGAAAGTAAGAAAAAGGAATTATAAAACATAATTTCAGTAAAAAAAAAAAAAGAGAATTCTATTCTTTTGAAATTGGAAAATTCAGGTGCCCAGCTTCTCTGGACTAGTGTTCTAAAAATAAAAATCCATTCCTAGTGTGTCTTCATTCTACAAGGTCATTCTTTTTACTTGAAGTTCTTGTTCTCACTACATTAGAACGTTTTGTGATATAAGAGGGGGCAAACCAGTTGTTCTTCATGAGAATAAAAAACAAAAACCCTTAGACTCTAGTTTGTTTCTGCTACTGGGTAGCCTTTTGGAAGTCACCTAAACCTGCTCACATCCCAAGTTTCCCTGTACATACATAATATGGCAGAGGTGTTATATAAGGGGTGTTTCATAGAGATAACTCAGCTTTACAAGGTCAAGAACCCAATAAAATTGTATATAAAAATGTTTGTGTTTGAGCATTTTTCCAGGGCTAGTATCCACTTTCATCAGATTTTCAAAACAGTCTGAGACTTGAAATTGGCAAAGAATCACTGGTTAAGACAGTTTCTACGTAAGATATTGTAAACTGAAGTCTGCAATTCCATGATTCTTCTATAACAGAGCAGCTAAAACTGGAAGAGAAAAGCAAGTCATTCGGGAAACAGACTATAAACTTTCATCCTTAGAAAATGGCAAAATTAGAAACAGTGCTGACTGTCTGTTGATGATACTAAGGGATCTGAGCAAGATGAAGGGGTTGTTTCATTGGGTTTGAAGAGCCAGGTATCTACACTTCATCCTAGCAGAAGACTTAGGGCTGCGTCAAAACGGACATGGAAAAAAGCAATGAGGACAACAAGTCCCAGATCTTGGTTTTTAAATACCATTCCTTCACTACAGAGGGAGGACCCCTTGAAGAAATGGCTGAGTTCTAGTCTGGGAAAGTATGAAGCCGTCCTGAGATGTCCTGTAGGGCAAGGAAGGGCTGAGACTAATGGATCATGTTATTAATAAAAGATTATAAAACTTGGTGTAAAGGGGATCTCACTGGCCAAATCTGAGAAATATGAACATCCAAACAATGACAGTAAAAGATTATAAACATTAAAAATTTTAATTTCATGAGCATAAAATGATGAAATAAAGAGGACGGATAATCAGAGCCTGTCAAAGAGAAAAAAAAGGAAAGTTTTTCTTTACAGAAGAATGCCAACTAACAAATGTAGAGAAAAAACAATAAAATTAGAAAAATCACCATTTTGCAACTCTCATGTAATAACTGATTTAGGCAAGGATCATCAATGAATGTAAAAATCACTGAGTAATTAGATATTCATATGTTCTCAAAGTACGACCCAACATACTCCTTAACACAAAGGTTTCCATTTCCTGATTCTAGATTGTAAGACTAAATACAGCATTGCATATTCTAATTAAATCGCATCCCAGTTAATGAAATTAATTTTATCAAACATCTGTGAACTTATCAGTTTTCGAAGAATTAGAACATATCAATTAACACATAATCAGCATCATTTGATAATTATTTGAGAATTCAGCAGGCACTCCTGTATCTTTCTGTGCCTCTTTATTATCAGTATGAATATAAAAGATAAAAGGATCACTGCTCAGAAGGAGGTCCCCAAGAACACACTGAGATTGTCAAGGCGGCTACTGTCCTATATTGCCTTCCAGTAGCCATTGGTTCCACTTAGGGATAACACAGTCCACAACTGCTCTCCTCTCCTCTTTCACACTTTACAGAAATGAAAAGTAACTCTTTCTCGCCCCAAGGTAGAGCTAGATGACATAGACAATTCTACAGAGGATGAGATGGCTGGATGGCATCACTGACTTGATGAACCTGAGTCTGAGTGAACTCTGGGAGATGGTGATGGACAGGGGAGGCCTGGTGTGCTGCAATTCATGGGGTCGCGAAGAGTCGTACACGACTGAGCAACTGAACTGAACTGAACTGATCAGAACAAATGACCGTGTTTCATTGACAAGTGGTAAGAGGGAAAACAAAAGGAAGAGAGGGAATGTTGATGGATTAAGAGACTCAAGAAATATATCAACCAAATGCAACAGAAGACTCTTATTTGGATCTTGACTCAAACAAACCAACTATAAAATCCATTTATGGGACTTGCTTGGTGGAACAGTGGGTGGGAATCTGCCTAGAAAACAAAAGGAAGAGAGGGAATGTTGATGGATTAAGAGACTCAAGAAATATATCAACCAAATGCAACAGAAGACTCTTATTTGGATCTTGACTCAAACAAACCAACTATAAAATCCATTTATGGGACTTGCTTGGTGGAACAGTGGGTGGGAATCTGCCTGCCAGTGAGCAGCCATGGGTTCAATCCCTGGTCCCAGGAGAGCCTGTGTGCCACAACTACTGAGCCCACACTCACCTGCTGAAAGTAGTGTGCCCAGAGCCCACGCTCCGCAACAAGAGCAGTCACCACAGTGAGAAGCCTGTGCACCACAAAAAGTAGTCCCCGCTCACTGCAACTAGAGAAAGCCCAAGCGCAGCAACGAAGACAAAAATAAATAATAAAATAAAACACATTTATGAAGTCGGAAAATTTGAACACTGCTAGCTATTGGATTGGAGAAGGCAATGGCACCCCACTCCAGTACTCTTGCCTGGAAAATCCCACGGATGGAGGAGCCTGGTAGGCTGCAGTCCATGGGGTCACTGAGAGTTGGACACAACTCAATGACTTCACTTTCACTTTTCACTTTCCTGCACTGGAGAAGGAAATGGCAACCCACTTCAGGGTTCTTGCCTGGAGAATTCCAGGGACGGCGGAGCCTGGTGGGCTGCCATCTATGGGGTCGCACAGAGTCGGACACAACTGAAGTGACTTAGCAGCAGCAGCAGCTATTGGATATCAAGTTAATTAATTTTAATGTGATTTTTAACAGAGTCCTTTTCGGATAATACTGTTGCTAAAACTTGGCCTCTGTACATCAGGGCTTAATAGAAATGTGGAGAAAAGAGTTTGGGAGAAGTAGAAAAGAGTAGCTTTTATTGCTTTGCCAGGCAAACGGGGCCACAAGTAGGCTAATGCCCTTAAGACTGTGTGACTCACTCTGGAGCGGGTAGTGAGGTGTTTTATAGTGTTTGAGGAGCAGGGCATGATCAGTTCATAGACAATTTTTGGATTGGTTGGCATCAAGGTGAAGTTTCAAGCTTCATCAGCCTTCTGGTTTCAAGCAGTCTAGGGTCTATATTCTTGTGGTCACAGTTTTTGTCTGGAGGGAGCCTGCTTCCCATAAAAACAACTCACAAGTGAGGAATGTGTGTCAGGCCTTTATCTATATCTTTCAGGGAACTGAAGGTTTGGTGATTCTGCAATGTGGGAATTATAGTCTAAATTGTTAGCAGTTCCCCAGCCCAACAGCTATTCTGTGTTTCTACACCTTCACATTTTCCAACTGTTAAGTCTTAGTCAGAAATTTACTTCAAAAGACAGGGACACAGGGGCTTGTATACTGTCTCAATACATACTGAAAAACTTGCCTGAAATTTGCTTTAAATTATCCCAGTGAGGGCGGTAGGGGGGCAGATATAGAGGAAACAAGAGTTTCCTCTTTGTGACCCCATATGTCGCAGCACACCAGGCCTCCCTGTCCATCACCACTCCCGGAGCTCACTCAGACTCACGTCCTTTGAGTCAGTGATGCCATCCAGCCATCTCATCCTCTGTCGTCCCCTTCTCCTCCTGCCCCCAATCCCTCCCAGCATCACAGTCTTTTCCAATGAGTCAACTCTTCGCATAAGGTGGTCAAAGTACTGGAGTTTCAGCTTTAGCATCATTCCTTCCAAAGAAATCCCAGGGTTGATCTCCTTCAGAATGGACTGGTTGGATCCCCTTTCAGTCCAAGGGACTCTCAAGAATCTTCTCCAACACCACAGTTCAAAACCATCAATTCTTTGGCACTCAGCCTTCTTCACAGTCCAACTCTCACACCCATACATGACCACTGGAAAAACCATAGCCTTGACTAGACGGACCTTAGTCGGCAAAGTAATGTCTCTGCTTTTGAATATGCTATCTAGGTTGGTCATAACTTTTCTTCCAAGGAGTAAGCATCTTTTAATTTCATGGCTGCAGTCACCCTCTGCAGTGATTTTGGAGCCACATGTTGATAAATGTCAAATCTGGGAGATGGGTTTGCACAGGTTCACTGTACCATTATCCCCTCTACTTTTGCATATGTTTGGAGATTTCCATCATCAAGAATTTTTTTTTTTTAAGTAAGGAAGCTCTACTAGTTATAGATAAGGACAGAGGATTGCTAGAGTCCATAGGGTTGCAAAGAGTCATACACAACTGAGCCACTGAACAATAACAATTAACAAAATGTCTTTAGTTTGGACGTGTTCAGATTCTGGATTAACCGTATGGTGGTTTAGTTGCTCAGTCATATCCATGCTTTGCAATGCCATGGGCTATAGCCCACCAGGTTCCTCTGTCCATTGGATTTTCCAGGCAAAAATACTGGAATGGGTTGCCATTCCCTTCTCCATGGGATCTTCCCCACCCAGGGACTGAACCTGAGTCTCCTGCATTGCAGGTGGATTCTTTATCAACAGAGCCATTAGGGAAGTTTGATTTTATTTCAGTAACCATTTACTGAATGTTTGTCAGGTTCTGGCATTTCTAGAACTAAGTGACACCCAATGGTTCTTTTAAGCATCACTGAGGATTGCAGTGGATAGTAGTGTGGTATCTGAAGTCAAATGGCCCAGACTAGAATTCCAGGCCTTCTACCTAGTAACTGTGTACCATGGAGAAAATTGCTTAAATCTCTCCATGCCTCAGTTTATAAAATGGGAATAATAAAAGCCTCCCTGGTATCTCAGTTGGTAAAGAATCTTCCTGCAATGCAGGAGACCTGGGTTCAGTCCCTGGGTGGGGAAGATCCCCTTGAGAAGGAAATGACAACTCACTCCAATACTCTTCCTGGAGAATTCCATGAACAGGGCAGCCTGGTGGGCTACATTTCATGGAGTCACAAAGAGTCGGACACAACTGAGTGACTTTCACTTTCACCAAGCCTCAGTTTTCTCATTTATACAATAGAAATAGTAAGAGCACCTACACCTACTTCTGTCTCATTGACTACGCTAAATCCTTTAACTATGTGGATAACAACAAACTGTGGAATATTCTGAAAGAGATGGGAATACCAGACCACCTTACCTATCTCCTGAGAAACATGTATGCAGGTCAAGAAGCAACAGTTAGAACTAGACATGGAACAACAGACTGGTTCCAAATTGGGAAAGGAGTACATCAATGTTGTATATTGTCACCTTGTTTATTTAACTTATATGCAGAGTATATCATGTGAAATGCCAGGCTGGATGACTCACAAGCTGGAATCAAGATTGCAGGGAGAAATATCAACAATCTCAGATATGCAAATGATACCTCTCTAATGGCAGAAAGTGTAGAGGAACTAAAGAGCCTTTTGATAAGGGTAAAAGAGGAGAGTGGAAAAGCTGGCTTAAAATTCAATATTAAGAAAACTAAGATCATGTTATATGGTCCTATCACTTCATGGCAAATAGAAGGAGGAAAAATAGAAGCAGTAGGAAATTTTATTTTCTTAGGCTACAAAATCACAGCGGATGGTGACTGCAGCCATGAAATTAAAAGATGCTTACTCCTTGAAAGGAAAGCAATGACAAATCTAGACAGCACATTAAAAAGTAGAGACATCACTTTGCTGACAATCGTCTGCATAGTCAAAGCTATAGTTGTGACATGAGAGTTGGATTATAAAGAAGGCTGATCACCGAACTGCGGTACTGGAGGACTCTTGAGAGTCCCTTGGACTACAAGTAGATGAAACCAGTCAATCCTAAAGGAAATCAACCCTGAATATTCACTGAAAGGACTGATGCCAAAGCTACAGCTCCCATACTTTGGCCACCTGATGTGAAGCGCAGACTCACTGGAAAAGACCCTGATGCTGAAAAAGATTGAGGGCAGGAGGAGAAAGGGGCAACAGAGGACGGCTGGATGACCTTTCAGACTCATGGACATGAATCTGGGCAAGCTCTGGGAGACGGTAAAGGACAAGGAAGCCTGGCGTGCTATAGTCCATGGGGTTGCAAAGAGTCAGACATGACTTAGTACTGAACAACAACAACAATAAGAGCACCTACTTCAGCAAAACCCATATGCATTACTTAGAACAGTGCCTCACACACAGTAAGCACTCAACAAACATTAACTATTATTAACATTCATCAGTTGATCATATTAAAAGTAAACCTAGGACTTTCCTGTGGTCCAATGGTTAAGAATCTGCCTATCAATGTAGGGGACACAGGTTCCATTCCTGGTCCAAGAGGATCTCACATGCCGTGGGGCAGCTAAGCCCTACAGCCTAGAGCCTATGCTCTGAAATAACAAAACCACCTCAACTAGAGAGTAGCCCCACTCACCGCAACTAGAGAAAGCTCATGTGCAGCAACAAAGACCCAATGCAGGCAAAAATCCATAAATAAATAAATACGTAATTTTTTAAAATCACATTTTAAAGAGCAAATCTATGACTTCTAACTCTACTGCCATTGACAATCTCATATAAAATACTGTCTTGAGGAGGGAGGTGGGACGGGGGTTCAGGATTGGGAACATGTGTACACCTGTGGCGGATTCGTATCTATGTATGGCAAAACCAATATAATATTATAAAGTAAAAAATAAAAATAAATTAAAAATAAATTGAAAAAATATATATATATAAAACACTGTCTTACTTTGATAGCTATATTAAGAACTTTCATACCACTCCAGATTTCCTAATATTTAGTGGATTTGGCATTTGGTGGTAATACATCTATGCTTATAACAGTATGAGGGAACATTATGTTCCTTCATATTAATTAACAACAACAAAAAATCAAGATGCAGAATAGCAAGAAGTCACTCCAGCTACCCTTCTGTGAACCAATTTATTTGGAAACACATTTTGTCCTCAGGCAATACATCACTGATATTCCTGTGCGGATACGAGGTCAGAACAACATAAGCAGGGCTGGAAAATGCAAATCGAGTTGATTCACCAATAACATTTCCTACTGTTGAGATTCTGAAATATAATAAAGCTAAAGCTTAATAAAAAGGGACGACCTCCTGCCTCTTGCCTGACAGCAAGCGTTTGGTGAAACTGCTGATGTTACTGGAAATGAGGGATGAAGATGGGGAGGGCAGATGGTGGGAGATACTAGGCAGTGTGATACAAGTGAATCTAGGACAGAGGTCGGGCTCCACCTGAAGAGAATATGTAATTCACATTCATCAATGTGAAAGTGAAAGTGTTCATCACTCAGTCATGTCCAACTCTTTGCGACCCCAGACTGTAGCCCACCAGGCCCCTCTGTCCATTGGATTCTCCGGGTAAGAATACTGGAGTGGGTAGCCAGTCCCTTCTCCAGGGGATCTTCCCAGCCCAGGGATTGAACCCAGGCCTCCTGCACTGCAGGCAAATTCTTTACCATCTGAGCCATCAGTGTAGGTTACGATAAATGGAGACACAAAGAGAAATCAAAACAATTTAAGACTCTGATTAACTGGTATCCAAAGCTCAGGGGTTTCCCTGGTGATGCAGAGGTTAAAAGCATCTGCCTGCAATGTGGTAGACCTGGGTTCAATCCCTGGGTCGGGAAGATCCCCTGGAGAAGGAAATGGCAACCCATTCCAGTATTCTTGCCTGGAGAATTCCATGGATGGAGGAGCTTGGTGGGCTAGAGTCCATGGGTCGCAAAGAGTCGGACATGACTGAGCGACTTCACTTTCACTTTTCAAAGCTCAGGGCACTAGGAGTGGTCTGCTCCAGTACAGACAGCAAGGGTATATGATGTCTGTAGAGAATTTAAGAAACATGGATAAACTAACTAAACTCAGTGTGAGTTTTATTATCTTCATGCGCTGGAGATTTAAAACAGTGTTAGTGACAAAACAGTCCTCCCCGCCAAAATCTTTTTTTTAAGGATATACTTTTAAAATGTTATTTATTTATTTTGGCTGTGCTGGGTCTTTGCTGCTGCGCTCGGGCTTTCTCCAGCTGCAGCGCGCAGGGACTGCTCTCTAGTTGGGGCGCTTGGCCTTCTCCCTGTGGTGGCTTCTCCTGTTGCAGAGCACGGGCTCTAGGGCAGGGGAGTTCAGTAGTTGTGGCACATGGGCTTACTTGTCCCATAGCATAGGAGATCCTCCCGGACCAGGGATGGAACCTGTGTTTCCTGAATTGGCAAGTGGATTCTTAACCACTAGACTGAAGTCCTCTGCCAAAATTCTTTGTTAGTCTAAATTCTAAATTACTACTGCAGTCACTGTCAAGTTTTAATAATACATCTGTAGGCTTCAAATTAGCACATTTCTAATTTTGTAACTTAAACATTTATTCTCCATGGTAGGCGAATACCCATTTATATATACCCGAGGAAACAGATTCAGCTACAAAGTTCATTTTTGGAATAATTTGTAATAGTTCAGAATTGTTCAGTCTGGCTGCACAGTTTATGTAATAAGCCTTGTCATGTCACATATTTCTGCAATGAAATGGCAGATTCGAAAAGACAATAGTCCAGTGACTGTCATATGAAGAAACAGAATTTTAGTTTCTTCATATCTGTCATTTAGGTGGCCATTTTACATTTTTAGTTTGATTTAAAACAGTGAGACTTGAAAGATGCAATATTTCTGTTTGGTGTGCATAAAGGTTGTGCTTCCCAGGTGGCACAGTTGTAAAGAATCCGCCTGCCAATGTAGGAGACGGACGTTCGATCCTTAGGTCAGTAACATACCCTGGAGTAGGAAATGGAAACATGCTCCAGTATTCTTGCCTGGAAAATTCCATGGACAGAGGAGCCTGGCAGGCTACAGTGCATGAGGCTGCAGAGTCAGACACGACTGAGTGACTAAGCATACAAAGTTTATTTTATATAGAAAATAGTTTAATGAATATAAATAATATCTTTATAATTGGAATTTATTATTGTTTAAAAATGGTTTTATAAAACTAAAGAATACAGTAAGTCTTTTTAAAATGTATTTTTATTTTAATCAGGAGGATAATTACAATACTGTCATGGTTTTTATCATATATCAATATAAATCGGCCATAGGTATACATGTGTTTAATGAAATGATTATTTACTGATATTACAATAATTATTATATGGAATATAATGACTATCTCTGATATTAACTGGTTAACAAAAATAATTATGCGATATAGATTAAATTAAAAATTGATGTGTCCTCGATTAAATAAAGCCAGCATACTACTGTCTTTGATACTCTTTTCTGTGATTAATCACTTAGAAGTATTAAAAACTCAAGACCTTGAGGATAAGTATCAGCACTAGTAGTGTTGACTGGTCATGTTCTAGCTGTCAATGCAAAAAACAGACAAATCTCTGTTATTTTGTGACATTCTCACATATAAATGTTTGTGTTTAATTATTTATCTAGCTCTTTTTGGCTGCACTGGGTCTTCACTGCTGCACACTTTCCTCTATCTGCGGCGAGCAGGGGTTATTCTGCAGTTGCTGTGCACGGGCTTCTCCTTGTGGCGGCATCTCTTGTGGAGCACAGACTCTGGGGCACTCGGGTATTGGCAGTTGTGGTGTGTGGGCTCAGCGCTGGTAGCACACAGGTTCAATAGCTGTGCACGGGCTTAGCTGCTCCACAGCATGTGGGATCCTCCCAGATCAGGGACTGAACTCATGTCTCCTGC
>SJYC01104048.1:0-28513 GCA_006408675.1 Madoqua kirkii | reverse complement strand
GACTGAAGGCAGGAGGAGAAGGCGATGACAGAGGATGAGATGGTTGGATGGCATCACTGACTCAATGGACATGAGTCTGAGTAAACTCCAGGAGTTAGTGTTGGACAGGGAGACCTGGCGTGCTGCAGTCCATGGGGTCACAAAGAATGAGACATGACTGAGCGACTAAACTGACCTGGTATAGCTGGATTTATGTCTGCCATTTTATTTTTTTTCTAAATGTGTTTCATGTCTGATTTAGTTCTCTGTTCCTCCTTTATGGCTTTAATTTGCATTAAATGAATATTTTCTATTGTAGCATTTTCATTTCTTTAGTGTTGCTCTAGGGTTTACCATATATATTTTATCAAAATAAGCTTCAGATTTATACTAGCTCAATTCAGTGACATATAAAAATGTTATACCCATTAAGCTCTAATCCTTTTCTTTCCTTTTGCAGTGTCAATGTCATACATATTACTTCTACTTATGTTACAAATTCAACAATACATTCTTATAATTATTACTTTACCATCTGTTGTCATTTCCTTAGCCAAATGGAGTTTTGCCCCCACTTACCTCCTTTGTGCTTTTATTAGCAAATGTAATATACATATATTTCATGTCTACATGTTAAACACCCAATAAGCCCTATATCACATTATCTAAATATTATTACATGTTTTTTAAAATTAGTTATGAGAATAAAGGAGAAAAATAAGCAATAAGCATTTATATGTTTTTTTTTTATCTTTATGTAATTAATTTTACCATTGTTCTTTGCTTTTTCATGTGGATTTAAGTATCATCTGTGGTCACTCAGTTTCAATCTGAAGAATCTCTTGTAAAACAAATCTGCTAGCAAAATTTCTTTCAGTTTTTGTTTGTTTGGGACAGTCTTATATTCACTTTCATTTTTGAAAGATAGATTTGCTAGATATAGGACTCTTGGTTGGACGTTTTTCTTTCCTCTGAGTACTTTGAATATGTCATCTCACCGTCTTCTAGATTCCATTGTTTCTGCTGAGAAGTCATCTCTTAATCTTACCAGGGTTCTCTTGTAAGTGATGTCATTTTGATGTTTGCTGCTTTCAAAATTTTGTCTTTTGTCTTTAGCATTTTTTTCCCTATGATGTGTCTATTTGTGACCTGAATTTGTACCACATGGAGTTCATTGGGCTTCCTAGACATGGATATTATCATTTTTCAACCAATTTGATGAGGGTTTTTTTTTAATATTTTTCTTTTCCATTTTTTCTCTCCTCTCCCACTACTACCAATTTTAATCAGAGTATTTTGGAAATTAAAATATGAGGGAATACTTAACCAACTCATTCTATGAGGCTAGAGCTACCCTGATACCAAAACTAAGATATTACAAGAAAAGTAAATTGTGGACAAGTAACTCTCAGGAACATACATACCAAAGTTCTTAACAAAATACAGCAATTCATGCCCAGTGGCATAGAGAAAAGATAATGCATCCTAAGTAACCTTTGTTCCTCCCAGGAGTCCAAGGTTGGCTTAATGTTTGAAAATAAATTAATGTAATTTATCACATTAGTAGATATTTTTGCTGCACAATCCTCTCAATAGATGCAGATAAAATTCAACATTCATTTATGATAAAAGTTCTCAAAAACTAGGAACAAAAGAGAAAATCCTCAACCTAAAAAAGGACAGAAAACACCAAAGTTAACATTATACTTACCTTTGTGAAATATTGAATGCTTCTCCCCCTAAATCAGTGATGTTTGTTCTCACCTCATATCTTTATTGCATTTGAGGACTTAAACAATGCAATAGGTAACATTCATTTATGATAAAAGTTCTCAAAAACTAGGAACAAAAGAGAAAATCCTCAACCTAAAAAAGGACAGAAAACACCAAAGTTAACATTATACTTACCTTTGTGAAATATTGAATGCTTCTCCCCCTAAATCAGTGATGTTTGTTCTCACCTCATATCTTTATTGCATTTGAGGACTTAAACAATGCAATAGGGAAAAATTACAAATTGGGAACAAATAAAAGTATTTTAATGTTATTTATTTTATCGTACACACACACACACAAATAGCTACTAGCTCTAGTAAGTGAGTTCAGCAAGTTGCAAGATATAAAGTTACTATGGGAAAATCAACTGTATTTTATATACTAGCACATAGCCACTGTGAATTAAAATTTTTAAATACCATAAAACTATAAAGAGATAAATATAAGAAAACGTGCACAAGACCAGTATGCTGAAAAATGTAGATGTTGCTTAGAGAAAACTGAAATAGAGATATTATGTTCATGGATTCAAAGATGCAATATTAAGATGTTAATTCTCTCCAAACTTATCTATATACTAAACACAATCCCAGATGAGAGCTTAGCAGCTGTGGGGTTTTTTGGAAGGCTGTTTGTCTTATTTTGAGGTAGGAAATAATCTGATTCTAAAATTTATACAGAAATTCAATAACTTAAAATAGCCAAAACTATTTAAATATTGGAAAAAGAACAAAGTTGGAGGCAATGCAAATACAAACTGTATCATACCCTTCAGAGTAGCTAAAGTTAAAAATATTGGCCAAGATGCAGAGAAACTAGAATTCTCATACATTTATTGTGGAAATGTAACTTCGTAAAACCAATTTGCCAAAAGCTTGATTTGACTAAAGTTGACCATAAGCCTTC
The DNA here is from genome assembly GCA_006408675.1 of Madoqua kirkii. Lineage (NCBI taxonomy): Eukaryota > Metazoa > Chordata > Mammalia > Artiodactyla > Bovidae > Madoqua > Madoqua kirkii. The sequence continues at coordinate 25,852 of SJYC01104048.1, read as the reverse complement.
TTTATTGCCACAATAATGCTGTATAACAGACTACCCCAATCTCGGTGACTTAGGACAATAGCATTAATTCTCATACTCACCAGTCTTTAGGATGTCTTTTCTGTGTGTGTGCTCAGCTGTGTCCAACTCTTCATGACCCCATGCACTGTAGTCTGCAAGGCTCCTCTGTCTATGGGATTTTTCAGGCAAGAATACTGGAGTGGGTTGCCATTTTCTCCTCCAGGGTATCTTCTTCACCAACCCAGGGATTGAAGCCACATCTCCTGCACTGGCAGGCAGATTCTTCACTGCTGTGCTACCTGGAAAGCTTGGGCTGTCTAGTTCAGTTCAGTCACTCAGTTGTGTCCAACTCTTTGTGACCCCGTGGACTGCAGCACCTCCCTGTCTATCACCAACTCCCAGAGCTTGTTCAAACTCACATCCATCCAGTCAGTGATGCCATCCAACCATCTCATCCTCTGGCATCCCCTTCTCCTGCCTTCAATCTTTCCTAGCATCAGGGTCTTTTCTGATGAGTCAGTTCTTCACATCAGGGGGTCAAAGTATTGCAGTTTCAGATTCAGCATCAGCCTTTTCAATGAATATTCAGGATTGATTTCCTTTATGATGGACTGGTTTCATCTCCTTGCAGTCCAAGGGACTCTAAAGAGTCTTCTCCAACACCACAGTTTGAAAGCATGTGGGATGTCTATGGTTATAATAATTAAGATGAGTTTGGCCTACAGGTTGAATTCACATCTGCTCCATAAGTGCTTGTTCTGAGTGCCCAGAATGAAGGGGCAACAGCAGCAAGAGACTTCAATCTCCTCATGTGCATCACCTACACTCAGGAACCAAATCAAATTATGGAAGCACACTTAAGACTCCTGCATATGTCATGTCTGCTGATATCCTATCAATCAAATGAATCCATATGACCAAGAACAATATAAATGGGTAGAAAAGTAAACCTTACCAACAGTAGAAGAGGGAAGCGGAAAGTATCTGCTGAAGCAAAAATCCAAATTATCATGTCCAGCATCTCCAGCATGTTATATACCCAGCATAAACGAGGCCCATGTATACAAAGAGACATGAGTAAGAAAATTCAAGCAGTATCCACTATGTTACTCCAAAGAAGCCAGGCACTAACCCATTCAATTTATATAAAATTCAAACCACAAGCAAAACTAAATGACAAAGTTCAGGGGTTGCATATTTACGCAGTGAATCTACTAAGAAAGGAAAGAAGAGATTACCATGGAAATTAGATTACTTGTTAGGTTGGCTGGTAGATAAGGGGAGTGGGTGAGCTTCCCTGGTGGCTCAGAGGTTAAAGCGTCTGCCTCCAATGCAGGAGAGCCAGGTTTGATCCCTGGGTCGGGAATATCCCCTGGAGAAGGAAATGGTAACTCACTCCAGTATTCTTGCCTGGAGAATTGCATGGATGGAGAAGCCTGGTAGGCTACAGTCCACACGGTCACAAAGAGTCAGACACGACTGAGTGACTTCACTTTCACTAAGAGGAGTGGCTGTATAGAATATAATCAATCTGATTTCGGTCTTGACCATCTGGTGATGTCCATGTGTAGAGTCTTCTCTTGTGTTGTTGGAAGAGGGTGTTTGCTATGACCAGTGCATTTTCTTGGCAAAACTCTATTAGTCTTTGCCCTGCTTCATTCCGCATTCCAGGTGTTACTCCAGGTGTTTCTTGACTTCCTACTTTAGCATTCCAGTCCCCTATAATGAAAAGGACATCTTTTTTGGGTGTTAGTTCTAAAAGGTCCTGTAGGTCTTCATAAAGCCGTTCAACTTCAGCTTCTTCAGCATTACTGGTTGAGGCATAGACTTGGATAACTGTGACATTGAATGCTTTGCCTTGGAAACAAACAGAGATCATTCTGTCGTTTTTGAGACTGCATCCAAGTACTGCATTTCAGACTCTTTTGTTGACCATGATGGCTACTCCATCTCTTCTGAGGGATTCCTGCCTGCAGTAGTAGATATAATGGTCACCTGAGTTAAATTCACCCATTCCAGTCCATTTTAGTTTGATGATTCCTAGAATGTCAACATTCACCCTTGCCATCTCTTGTTTGACCACTTCCAATTTGCCTTGATTCATGGACCTGACATTCCAGGTTCCTATGCAATAATGCTCTTCACAGCAGCAGATCTTGCTTCTATCACCAGTCACATGCACAACTGGGTATTGTTTTTGTTTTGGCTCCATCCCTTCATTATTTCTGGAGTTATTTCTCCACTGATCTCCAGTAGCATATTGGGCACCTAATGACCTGGGGAGTTCCTCTTTTGGTATCCTATCATTTTGCCTTTTCATACTGTTCATGGAGTTCTCAAGGCAAGAATACCGAGTGGCTTGCCATTCCCTTCTCCAGTGGACCAGGTTCTGTCAGCCCTCTCCACCATGACCTGCCTGACTTGGGTTGCCCTGCAGGCATGGCTTGGTTTCATTGAGTTAGACAAGGCTGTGGTCCTAGTATGATTAGATTGACTAGTTTTCTGTTGAGTATGGTTTCAGTGTGTGTGCCCTCTGATGCCTTCTTGCAACACCTACCATCTTATTTGGGTTTCTCTTACCTTGGGCGTGGGGTATCTCTTATGGCTGTTCCAGCAAAGCACAGCTGTTGCTCCTTACCTTGGACAAGGGGTATGCCATAGAAAGCATCACTACGAACAAAGCTAGTGGAGGTGAAGGCATTCTAGTGGAGCTGTTTCAAATCCTGAAAGATGGTGCTGTGAAAGTGCTGCACTCAATATGCCAGCAAATTTGGAAAACTCAGCAGTGGCCACAGGACTGGAAAAGGTCAGTTTTCACTCCAATTCCAAAGAAAGGCAATGCCAAAGAATGTTCCAACTACCGCACAATTGCACTCATCTCACATGCTAGTAAAGTAATGCTCAAAATTCTGCAAGCCAGGCTTCAGCAATACATGAACCGTGAACTCCCTGATGTTCAAGCTGGTTTTAGAAAAGGCAGAGGAACCAGATATCAAATTGCCAACATCCACTGGATCATGGAAAAAGCAAGAGAGTTCCAGAAAAACATCTATTTCTGCTTTATTGACTATGCCAAAGCCTTTGACTGTGTGGATCACATAAAGAAATAAAAGGAATCCAGATCAGAAAAGAAGTAAAGCTCTCACTGTTTGCAGATGCCATGATACTGTACATAGAAAACCCTAAAGATTGTATCAGAAAATTACTAGAGCTAATCTTGAATTTAGCAAAGTTGCAGGATACAAAAGCAATACACATAAATCACTTGCATTTCTATATACTAACAATGAAAAATCAGAAAGAGAAATTAAGGAATCAATCCCATTCACCATCGCAACAAAAATAGTTAGATATCTAGGAATAAACTTACCCAAAGAGACAAAAGACCTGTACACAGAAAACTATAAGACACTAATGAAAGAAATCAAGAATGACATAAACAGATGGAGAGATATTCCATGTTCCCAGATAGGAAGAATCAATATTATGAAATGACTATAATACCAAATGCAATCTACAGATTTCATGTGATCCCTGTCAAATTACCAATGGCATTTTTCACAGCACTAGAACAAAAATCTATAAGACACTAATGAAAGAAATCAAGAATGACATAAACAGATGGAGAGATATTCCATGTTCCCAGATAGGAAGAATCAATATTATGAAATGACTATAATACCAAATGCAATCTACAGATTTCATGTGATCCCTGTCAAATTACCAATGGCATTTTTCACAGCACTAGAACAAAAAATTTCACAGTTTATATGGAAACACAAAGACCCTGAATAACCAAAGCAGGACCTTGCCAACAAATGTCCACCTAGTCAAAGCTATGGTTTTTCCAGTGGTCATGTATGGATGTGAGAGTTGGACTATAAAGAAAGCTGAGCACTGAAGAATTGATGCTTTTGAACTGTGGTGTTGGAGAAGACTCTTGAGAGTTCCTTGGACTGCAAGGAGATCAAACCAGTCCTGAATATTCATTGGAAGGACTGATGCTGAAGCTGAAATTCCAATACTTTGGCCACCTGATGGGAAGAACTGACTCACTGGAAAAGACCCTGATGCTGGGAAAGATTGAAGGCAGGAGAAGGGGGTGACAGAGGATGAAATGGTTGGATGGCATCACCTACTCAATGGATATGAGTTTGGGTGAACTCAGGGAGTTGGTGATGGACAGTTGGTTGATACTGCAGTTCATGAGGTCTCCAAGAGTCTAACACAACTGAGCGACTGAACTGAACTGAAGGAAATATCTATGACATTGGATTTAGCAATGATTTCTTAAGTATGACACCAAAACCACAGACAATAAAAGAAAAAATGGAAAACTGGACTTCATCAAAATTAAAACTTTTGTATAGCAAAGGTCAGTATCAAAGGAGTATATAGAAACCCAAGAAATGGGATAAAATATTTACCAATCATATCTGATAAGGAATTTAATTTTCAAAATATATGAAAAACTAGAATTCAATAACCAAAAAAGAAACCACAATGATGTTTAGCACAGCTGTAGTTAAAAGTGCCTATTACTCAATGCTGATGAAGATGCACTGAAACTGGAACTCTCACATGGCAGATGGGAAAGTCTGGAACTTTCTTTAAAAGTTCAGTAATGGCGCCCCCTGCAAGCCAGAGTGTGGCAGTACCCCTCTTTTGTTTTTTTTTCTAACATTTTACTCTTTCAGACTTGGACTGAAATTGACCCTACTCATGGAGAAGCACTGCAGAGGCCGAGGAGATAGCCATCATCTCAGCCCTGAGAGAGAACCTGTCTTTCCAGCCATAGAGGCATGGAGAAGTGTCCCTTCTGAAGAACACAGAAGGAATCTATGTTTCTTTTTTTCCCCTCTCTTTTCCTGAGGGCAGTTCCTTTTGACAATATCATGGGGCACATTGACAGGTCAGACAGAATCCCCATCTTTCTAGCCAGATCCCCGGGAAAGGGGCCCCATAAGATCCAGAGAGCCTAGAGGACTTCTTGGAGACAAGTCACCTGGAAAGGAGGCTCCCCAGTTCTGAGTATGAACAGACATATGTCTTGCTGGAACCACCACTAACAGAGGGCAAGACAAGATTTTTCAGTCAGGCTAAACTGGGTGATTGCCTACTAAAACAAACAAAAAATCAACTTTCTCCAGATAAATTTTTTTAGAATTTTAGCACATTGGGACTCCCAACATAAAACAGATGGTTTTTGTTTTGCCCAACAGTATGGGACCATAAAAATGACTGTGCAAGCTGAGACTGTGCCATATGATTTTAATAATGAAGGGGAAAATTATGACTTTTCCTGACTTTTAGAAATTTTCATCAATACATTAAAAATGCATACTACCATGTATAACTGTATAAGAAAACGAGCAAAGCAGTAAAATTAACCTTCATTGAAACCATTAGCAGCGCTGAGAATTAAAGTGCTTTTAGTCTTTGTAAAAATGTATCCTGAGTCATTCGAACAGTACTTGTCTTCTTCACATAACTTATTTGACAACGTGTAATATTCCTTTCTAAGTCTGCATTCGCTTCTAATATTTTCTCCTTTATTCTTTTAATGTCATAGACTATCTCCAAGTCTCTTTAATGTGACTTTTTGCTGGTGTCCCTTCCTCTGGAACACCGTCATTCCTTTCGTCACAAACATTTTCCTTATGTATTTGATAAATTTATCTTTATTATGTTCTTCTGGCTACACATCTGTGTGTCTGGAATGATCGCAATACTGACATCCCCACAGTCAGTTAGTGAAGTCACTCAGTCGTGTCCGGCTCTTTGTGACCCTATGGACTGTAGCCTACCAAGCTCCTCTGTCCACGGGATTCTCCAGGCAAGAATACTGGAGTGGGTTGCCATTTTCCTTCTCCAGGGGATCTTCCCAACCCAGGGATCGAACCCCGGTCTCCCGTATTGGAGGCAGACGCCTTAACCTCTGAGTCACCAGAGTTCTTGAATGACATACCTTATGGTGGATTTAAATGAATTTAAATTTCACTTTTAGTGTTTCCAGTTTTCATTTCTTTACTGTACTTTCATCGGTGGATGATCCACTTTTGTAAACTGACATGTGAGTTTATCACTGAGAGACACGGAGGCAACACAACCACATGCTTTGCTGTCTGTGCATGAATTAACTCCTTAATTAGGCCATTTGTGACCAGTCACTGATAGACTCTGCAAGAAGTGACATCATTGGTCACTAGCGCAATATCGTGAATTGACGTAATGATTGGTGGACTGTGGAGATAGCAGTACAGTTTGTAGCAAGTTCATTCTTTAAGCATTTACTCACAGTTAATCTACTGTGGTAACTAAAATTTGAACCATGGTCTTGGTGTGCTGGTGTCAACCAAACTGTGGTCACTGCAATTTCAGAATCATAAAATGTCACTTCTGCTATACTCTATTCATTATAAATGAGTTACCAGTTCTGGCTCACCTTCATCAGGAGGGGAATTGGGCTCCAACTTTTGAATGGAGGATAAGTATGGATTGTGGACATATTTTACAATCACCATATTCCTGAAGAATATTTTCACTGAATATAGAATTTGGGGTTAATTGTCCTTTTCTGTCAACAATTTAAAGATGTTGTTTCAGTGAATTCTGGCCTACACAATTTTTTATTGGGTATGTGTGTTGATCTGCAAGGAAATGGCAACCCACTCTAGTGTTCTTGCCTGGAGAATCCCAGGGATGGAGGAGCCTGGTGGGCTGCCATCTCTGGGGTCGCAGAGAGTCGGACACAACTGAAGTGACTTAGCAGCAGCAGTCATTTCAAATTGTTGTTCTTTGCATTGAATGTGTTCTTTGTCTCTTATTGCTTTCAAGGTTTTTTATCTTTGGTGTTCAGCAGTTTAATTATGATATACTGGGCATTTTGTTTAGGTTTTACTGAGTTTCTTGAACCTGTAAATTTATATTGTTCACCAAATTCCGTTTTCAGCGGTGATTTTGTCAAAACATTTTTCTTATGAATAATTTTTTCTCCTTCTCTTTATAAGACTCCAATGGCAAAAACAGGCCTTCTTATATTGTCTCACAGATTCCTGAAACTGTTCATTTTCTTTTATCCTTTTCTTTGGTGTTCCTAATATTGGTTAATTACTACTGTTCTGTCTTCAGTTTATTGATTCTTTGTTCTGTTATTTCCATTCTGCTATTTCATCCATTATTTTTTTAATTTTAGAAATTGTAGTTTTTCAATTATAAAATTCCCAGTTGGAATTTTGATTGCTTCCATGTCTCTGTCCAAAATTTTTCTCTCTCTCTCTCTTTTTTTTTTTTTTTTGCCTGTCTTAAGAGTAGGGTTATAATAGCTGATTTCAAGTTTTTGTTTGATGAGCCAACGTCTGGGTCATTTTTGTCTGAACATGGTTTGATTGTCTTTTCCCTTGTTAGGACATCATATGTACCTGCTTCTTTGTGTGACGAGTAATCTAGTATTGGATATTTTGATTATTTGTGAGATTTTGCAGCCTATTAAATTTCTCCAGAAAATTCTTATTTTAAGCAGGCAATCACCTCAGTTAAGTTCAGGATGCAAATTTTGTGTCTCGTCCTTCCATAGGTGGTGCTTCCAATGACAGTTCCAGTTTCGAATACTTGGTTTACTTCTTTGAGTCTATCCATGAATGTGTACCTTCAGCCTGAGGCCAGAGTTTGCGCCAGTTCATATGCAGAGTCAGGGGTTCCACTTCCCTAGGATTTCCCAAGAACCTGTTTGGCTCACAGGAAATCTTTGGAGTTGCCCATGCTGCCTTTTTTGATAGTTACCAGGACTGGAGTCTTCCTCAAGCAGAACTGAAAAAGAAAAAATAGGAAGATGTAACTGTGGAGAGAGAGCAAATTAGCCAGGATGGTGTGTTCAGTCTCTCTCGCCCCACATTCTGTAAATAACAGCTATGACTGAGATCACTTACAGCATTGTGCATGTGCATCACGAGGTGCCCGCTTGGTCATGGGCTACTTGTGCGGTATGCCCATGTCCATCGTCTGCGGTACGGCTGTGTCCATTGGGCCAGCCACGAAAGGAGAAGATAACTATGTCTGCAGTTTCTACGGCTCCTCGAATCTTCTTCCAGCCTCTTAGCTTGAGCCTTGCCTACCCTGGGCTCAGCAAACAGTGCAAACAGTGTGAACAGCAAGACAACTGGTGTCATGAACAGGATGAGCCACACATATAAACATATTTATATCTGTATCTACATCTGCATCATCTATATCTATCAAGAGCCAGTGCAATCTTTCTGCCTCACTGACCTCTTTGCTAATCTCTAGCCAGAAAGGGCTTCTCTTGGACGTTTTGCAGTGTGTGCCAACTGGGGAGTTCTCTGACTGGGGCCCTTTTCATGTCAAAGCTGAAAGTGTTAAAGGCATGAAAAACTAGGAAACTCACTCCTATACATGTTGCTTTTTCAGATTCTGACCCCATACCCCACAAAGTGCCTGTCATTATTTCCTTTACAAAATTTACAGGTGGGTGCTATATAATTTTGTCCAGAAAGTGTAGTTATAATGGAGTGGGAAAAATAGGCTGTAGCGTGCCTCTTCTATCTTGACTAGCATGAGAAATCCAAAACTTAGAAATCTTATAAGCTGTTAGCTTGAATTTATTTATTTTAGATAAATGTCTTTTTTCCAAGTGATATTTAGCATTCTTCTCTTTTTTTATCTCCTTCCCTAGCAACAGGGACTTTTAGAACAGTTTATTTGGCAGGTGAAGAATCCGACATGTTATGATTGTTTACGGCTAAATGAGAAACTGCCAAATTGTACCTTCTCTACACTTGTTTTCTGGTTCAATAGACCTTAACTTTAAAATTTCTTAAAATTTTTTTTTAAGTTTTTATTTCTCGGAGTACAAGTACTGCACTTATTGGCTTGGCTGCACTTACTGAATCCCAAATTGGTTTCTGCTATATATTTTAATTATATGAAGATTAATTTGTCACTGCTCTATTCAAAACACTATTTGTATGAAGCACATTTCAGTAGGAAAAGGTATTTTAAAGAAGTTTATGAGCAGCTTAAAATAATGTCTGTTTCTTTGGTTTAAATATAGGGGAGAAAGATTTAGCTTATTTCAATTGAAAAGAAACTTAAAAAAAATTATTTTAAAATCAAGTCAAAAAAGTAGGCAGATTTTAATGAGAAATGTTTGATTTTAAAACACACTTTTTAAATAATTTTGTTGCAGTTTAAATACAGGCAAAATTATACAGTCCATCAGTAGTACAACCTAAGAAACTGTATCTGTAGTCATTTGATGAGTAAGAGTGTGTGGAGGTTTTGATCAGCTCTTTTGCAGTATGCCATAGAAAGAAAGAGTTAGTTAACCTGTTGCTAAGCAACAATGCTTCATAGATCAGAACTTCTGAAAACCAAATAGAGAGTAGGGGTTTGAATTGTCCAGATTTACAAAGAGAAAGAGACTGTGCAGAGTACAAATGAATAGAGATCCGGGAAACTACCTTTTGAAAGCTAAGCAAAGGCAATTCAAGTGAGTATTTGAGAAGTAAACCAAAGGCCCAGTTCTCAAGTTATTCCGTGAACATAACACGCTCTGAACTCTAAGGAGTTTTGCATGTGTAACAGCCAAAAGATTAACCCCCACATAGCTCAATGAAATCAAAATTCAAAAAAATAATAAAGTGAATTTTTATTAACACATACAATGCATTTTGCTAAAACTGCCACCTTTTGTAGGTAGCAAAAAAAATAAAATAAAATCTTACTGAGATTGTTAAATTTCAAATTTGATACCTTTTGAAAGCTAAGCAAAGGCAATTCAAGTGAGTATTTGAGAAGTAAACCAAAGGCCCAGTTCTCAAGTTATTCCGTGAACATAACACGCTCTGAACTCTAAGGAGTTTTGCATGTGTAACAGCCAAAAGATTAACCCCCACATAGCTCAATGAAATCAAAATTCAAAAAAATAATAAAGTGAATTTTTATTAACACATACAATGCATTTTGCTAAAACTGCCACCTTTTGTAGGTAGCAAAAAAAATAAAAAAAAATCTTACTGAGATTGTTAAATTTCAAGTTTGAAGCACAAAGAATTTAGTAAAACCAAATAAAACGATTAGTATTATTATACATTCAAGAACTGAGTTTTCCCTTAAGTTGCTAATGCTACAGAGAGAAAATGTTTAAAAGAAAATAAGAACATTTCTCTTTTAACACTGTGAAGATATGAAAATTTCAATCTGTCTTTAGAAGATCTTAAATATGAAACTAAAGAATTTTTTTCAAGCAAAACCAACTGGTCCTGCACCCAATGCCTTTCTAAATCTAGGAAAAATACTAAACCGAAAACATAGAGAACTGTTGGAGTGGGAGATACCATTATCCTAAGTGTGTGGTTACCCAATTTTCTCTTTTTTACGATTTCATTAAATTTTTCCAGCTTTTTTGAGGTAAGATTGACTAATAAAATTATGATACATTTAAAGTATACAATGTGATGAGTTTATATGTGTGTGTGTGTGTGTGTGTGTGTGTGTGTGTGTGTATGAGGTTGCTCATTCGTGTCTGACTCTTTGCGACCCCATGGACTGTAGCCTACCAGGCTCCTCAGTCCATGGGATTTTCCAGGCAAGAGAACTGGAGTGGGATGCCATTTCCTTCTCCAGAGGATCTTCCCCACCCAGGGATCAAACCCAGGTTTCCCGCATTGTAGGCAGACGCTTTACCTGCTGAGCCACCAGGGAAGTCATATATATATATATTTACACATTATAAAAGTATTCCCATAATCACATTCATAACTTCACATAGTTACTTTTCTTTTTTGGTGAGAATGCTTAAGATCTATCTTAGTAAGTTTCAATTATACAATACAGCATTATTAACTATAGTCACAATGCTTTTAAATTTTATTTTTAATTGGGGTATAATTGATTTACAATGTTGTGTTAATTTCTGCTGTACAACAACCTGAATCAGCTATATGATACATGTATTCCCCTTCTCTTGAGCCTCCTTCTCACCCTCCCCGCCACCATGCTTTACATTAGGTCCTCAGAACTTATTTTTCTTATAACTGAAAGTTTGTACCCTTTTACCAAAGTCTCTAATTTCCTCCATTTCTCACCCTCTGGCAACCACCATTCTATTCTCCAGGTGTTCAACATTTTTTTTTCTTTCTTAAAATTCCACATATAAATGACACCATGTAGGACTTCCCTAGTGGTCCAGTGGTTAAGAATCCCCCTGCCAATGCAAGGGACATGGATTCAGTCCCTGGTCTGGGAAAGATTCTACATGGCATGGGGCAACTGAGCCTGTGCACCATAGCTACTGAGCCTGCATGCTGCAACTACTGAAGCCTGCATGCCTAGAGCCCGTGCTCCACAACAAGAGAAGTCACTGCAATGAGAAGTCTCTGCACCACAACAAAGAGTGGCCCCCGCATGCCGCAACTAGAGAAAGCTTATGTTTCGTTTTCCCCTGAAACATGGGCGAGCCTATGACAATGTGTTTGGGAACTGCAGAACTACAAGATGAGAGAAAATGGTATTTCTGAACAACAGTGTGAAACAAAACCACTAGCTTGACTTGGACTTTGTCACCCGTGACTGTTAGAAGACAGAGAAATAAACTCCTAGTTCCTTAAAAGAACAAAAAAAAAGGACCCAGTGCAGCCAAAAGACAAAAAAAAAAGTGATACCATGCTGCATTTGTCTTTCTCTGTCTGGCTTATTTAATGGAGGGCTTAGTATAATGCCCTCCAGTTTCACCCATGTTGTTGCAAATAGCTGGAGTTTCTTCCTTTATAAGGCTGAATAATATTCCATTGTTTTACATAGCTCAGTCAGTAAATCATCTGCCTTCTACAAGACCCAGGTTTGATACCTGGGTCAGGAAGATCCCCTGGAGAAGGAAATGGCAACCCACTCCAATATTCTTGGCTGGAGAATCTCATGGACAGAGGGGCCTGGTGAGCTACAGTCCATGGGGTCGCAAGAGTTGGACATGACTGAGCAACTAAACCACCATATGTGTGTGTGTGTGTGTGTGTGTATCTGATTTCTTTTGTCCATTCATCTGTTGATGGATGTTTTTTCCCATACCTTGATTATTGTGAATAATACTATAGTAAACATGGGAGTATTAAAAAAAACTCTAAGTAGCACAGTGGTAAAGAATCTACTTGCCAATGCAGGAGACACAGAGATATGGGTTCAATCCCTGGGTCAGGAAGATTTCCTGTAGTAGGAAATGGCAACCTGCTCCAGTATTCTTGCCTGAAAACTTCCAAAGGACAGAGGAGCCTGGCGGGCTGCAGTGGACTGGGTCACAAAGAGTCAGACATGGCTGAGCAAACATGGAAGAACTGATATATTTTCAAGGTAGTGGTTTTATTTCCTTTAGTTCTATTCTTATTTTCTTGAGGAGACTATTCTGTTTTTCACAGAGATCAGGCCAGTTCACACACCCCTCCCCACCCCACCCCACCCCCGAAACAGTGTACAAGTGTTCCCCATTTCTGGCATCTCACCAAAATTTCTCTCCTGTCTTTTTAATAATGTTAGATTTACTAACAGTTATGAGATGATAACTCATTGTGGTTTTGATTTGCATTTCCTTGATGATTAGTGATAGCGACTTTTCATGTATCTATTGTTTCTGGAAAAATATCTCTCTGGTCCTTTGCACATTTAAAAATCTGGCTATTTATGTTATTGAATTATACGAGTTTCTTATATACTTTGGACATTAACCTTTTATTGGATATGTGGTTTACAAGTATTATCTCTCATTCCATAGATTGCCTTTAATTTTGTTGATAGTTTCATTTGCTATACAGAAGCTTTTTCACTGGATGTATCCTGCTTGCTTATTTTTGCCTTCATTGACTGTGACCTTTTTTTTTCCTTTGGTGTCAAATCCAAAAACTCATCGCCAAGACCAATGTCAAGGAGTTGATCCTCTATAAGCTAAGAGGGTCATGGTTTCAGGTCTTAAATTCTAGTTTTTAATCCATTTGAGTTAATTTTTGTGTATGGTATAAGATAGGAGTCCAGTTTCATTTATTTGCATATAAGTATACATTTTTCTCAGCACTATTTGTTTAAGAGGCTATCCTTTGTCCATATATATTCTTGGCACCTTTGATGAAAATTGTTGCTCTATTGCTAAGTCATGTCAGACTCTTTGTGACCCCAGGAACTGCAGCACACCAGGCTTCCCTGTCCTTCACTGTCTCTTGGAGTTTGCTCAAACTCACATCCATTGAGTCAGTGATGCCATCCAACCATTTTATCCTCTGTTACCCCCTTTTCTTCTTGCTCTCAATCTTTTCCAGCATCAGGGTCTTTTGCAATGAGTTGGCCTTTCATATCAGGTGGCCAGAGTATTGGAACTTCAGCCTCAGCATCAGTTCTTCCAATGAATATTCAGGGTTGGTTTCCTTTAGGACTGACTGGTTTGATCTTGCTATCCAAAGGACTCTCAAGAGACTTCTCCAGCACCACAGTTTGAAAATTTTTGGTGCTCAGCCTTCTCTGTTGTCCAACTCTCACATCCATACATGACTACTGGAAAAACAATAGCTTTGACTATATAGACCTTAATTGATCATATGTGTTGGTTAATCTCTGGGTTTTCTATTCTGTTTTCTTGATCTGTTGTCTGTTTTAATTATTATAGCATTGCAATATAGTTTGAAATTAGGAAAAAGGAAGCCTCTAGCTTCCTTCTTCTTGCTTAATGTTGCTTTGGCTATGTGAGGGTCTTTTTGTTTTAAAAAAGTTTCTGTGGGTGGGAGGGAGGTTCAAGATGGAGGGGACATATATATATACCTACTGCTGACTCATGTTGATGAGGCCAATATAATATTGTGAAGCAATTATCCTTTAATTGAAAATAAATAAAGGCAATGGCACCCCACTCTAGTACTCTTGCCTGGAAAATCCCCATGGACGAAGGAGCCTGGTGGACTGCAGTCCATGCGGTCATGAAGAGTTGGACATGATTGAGCAACTTCACTTTCACTTTTCACTTTCATGCATTGAAGGAAATAGCAACCCACTCCAGTGTTCTTGCCTGAGAATCCCAGGGATAGCAAAGTCTGGTGGGCTGCCATCAATGGGGTCGCACAAAGTTGGACACGACTGAAGTGACTTAGCAGCAGTAGCAGCAGCAAATTTATTTTAAAAAAAACTTCCTGTGGAAAATGTCATTGGAATTTTGACAGGAGTTGTTTTGATAGGATACAAATCTATTACTTTCATTAAGGATCTGTAGATTGCTTTCATTAGGATGAATATTTCAAGAATATTAATTCTTCTAATCCATGAGCACAGACTGTCTCCATTTGCTGAGTTTTCTTCAGTTTCTTTTATCAGTGTTTTATAGTTTTCAATGTACAAATTTTTCACCTCCTTGATTAAATTTACTCCTAAGTTTCTGTTTTTTAGTTTATTGTAAATGAGATTTTTTTAAATTTCTCTTTTCAATCATTTGTTGTTAATGTATAGAAATGTAACTGGTTTTTATGTATTGATTTTATATCCTGAAACTTTACTGAGTTTGCTTATTAGTTGTAATAGTTTTCTTCTGTGGAGTCTTTAGGGTTTTCTATGTACAGTATCATGTCATCTGCAAGCAGAGACATTTTACTTCTTTCCAGTTTGGATGAATTTTATTTTTTCTTCCATAATTATTCTGGCTTCCAGTACTTCCATAGACTTTTAGTACTATGTTAAATAGAACTGGCAAAATGAACTTCCTTGTCTTATTTTGGTGTTAAAGGCAAAAACTTTTAGCTTTTTATCATCAAATATGATGTTAACTGTGGGCTTATATCAATCATCTCTATTATGTTGAGGTACATTTCATCTATAGCTAATTTGTTGAGGGTTTTTATCATTAAAGGATGTTGAATTTTAAATTTTGTCAAATGTCTTTTCTGCGTCTATTGAGTTGATGATATGACTTACTCTTCATCTTGTTAATATATTAATAGTGTATCACATTTTGCATATATTTAGCATATGTTGAACCATTATTGCATACCAAAGTTAAATCTCACATAATTTATGGTATATAATCCTTTTAATTGGAATGTGTGTGTCTGGGAGTCTCTGGCGAAGGCGTGGGTTGGTGGTGGCCTGCTGCAGGGTTGGGGGCACTGACTGTAGTAGTACATGCATCTTTTGAGGGAAGTCACCATTATCTTCACTACCTCCACCATAGTTTGGCCCCAGGTAAATAGCAGGGAGGGAACACAGCTCCACTCATCAACAGAAAATTGGATTAAAGATTTACTGAGCATGTCCCACCCCATCAGAACAAGACCCAGTATCCCCTTCAGTCAGTCTATCCCATCAGGAAGCTTTCATAAGCTGCTTCTCCTTCTCCTCAGAGGGCAGACAGACTGAAAACCATAATCTCAGAAAACTAACCAATCTAATCACATGGACTACAGCCTTGTCTAACTAACTAAATGAAAACTATGAGCCATGCCCTGTAGCGCCTACCAAGACGGACGGGTCATGGTGGAGAGGTCAGACAAAATGTGGTCCACTGGATAAGGGAATGGCAAACCACTTCAGTATTCCTGCCTTTAGAACCTCGTGAACAGTATGAAAAGGCAAAAAGATAGGACACTAAAAGATGAACTCCCCTGGTTGGTAGGTGCCCAATATGCTACTGGAGATCAGTGGAGGTAACCTCAGAAAGCCAAAACAAAAACAACATCCAGTTGTTGATGTGACTGGTGATGGAAGCAAGGTCCAATGCTGTAAAAAGCAATATTGCGTAGGAACCTGGAATGTTAGGTCCATGAATCAAGGCAAATAGGAAGTGATCAAACAGGAGATGGCAAGAGTGAATGTCCACATTTTAGGAATCAGCAAACTAAAATGGATTGGAATGGGTGAATTTAACTCAGATGACCATTATATCTACTACTGTGGGCAAGAATCCCTTAGAAGAAATGGAGTAGCCATCATAATCAACAGGAGTCTGAAATGCAGTACTTGGATGCGGTCTCAAAAATGACAGAATGATCTCTGTTCATTTCCAAGGCAAACCATTCAATATCCTGGTAATCCAAGTCTATGCCCTGACCAGAAATACTGAAGAAGCTGGAGCTGAATGGTTCTATGAAGACCTATAAGACTTTCTAGAGTAACACTCGAAAAAAATGTCCTTTTCACTATAGGGGACTGGAATGCAAAAGTAGGAAGTCAAGAGATACCTGGAGTAACAGGCAAATGTGGCCTTGGAGTACAGAATGAAGCACGGTAAAGGCTAACAGAGTTCTGTCAAGAGAATGCACTGGTCATAGCAAACACCCTCTTCCAACAACACAAGAGAAGACTCTACACATGGACATCACCAGATGGTCAATACAAACAGTCGGACACAACTTAGGACTTAACTGAACTGACCATTATATCTACTACTGTGGGCAGGAATCCCTTAGCCATCATGGTCAACAACAGAGTCCGTAATGCAGTACTTGGATGCAATCTCAAAAACGAAAGAATGCTCTCTGTTCGTTTCTAATTCAAACCATTCAGTATCACTATAATCCAAGCCAATGTCCCAACCAGTAATGCTGAAGAAGCTGAAGGTGAATGACTCTATGAAGACTTGCAAGACCTTTTAGAACTAATACCCCCAAAAGATGTCCTTTTCACAATGGTGGTAGTATGTTGTCATTTAGAATATTTGGAGTGAAGTTTTTATTATAGAACATATATCCTAAAATACGAAAAACAAATGGAAATTTCAGTATTTGATAATATTAATAAGTGATATAAGCCCTCTTTTAGAGTGTAAAAAACTTCTCTTTGAAGATAAGAAAACCTTTTTCTTACATGATCCTTTATAATTAAAAAAATAAATAATAAATCATAAATGTTTACAACTTAAAACCTTTTAAAATTTGATCACAGTACTTTTCACGAGTGGAGGAGGAGGATTAGGGAGTATATGGTAGTATTTGTAGTGAAGTGTAAATAAAATAAGATAGCCTTTGTATTAAACAATAGAATAACTCAAATTGATCCCTAAACTCCACCCACAATGCGGGAGACCTGTATTCGATCCATAGGTTGGTAAGATCTCCTGAAGGAGGGCATGGCAACATACTCCAGTATTCTAGCCTGGAGAATCCCCACGGACAGAGGAGCCTGGTGGATTACAATCCATGGGGTCTCAAAGAGTCGGATGTGACTGAGTGACTAAATATAGCGCAGTGAAGGCAGATCCCATGAACACTGAGAGCTGACTGCGTATTTTAACAGTCCCACTAGTTTTAATGTAAAATGTACAAATTTTCATGTCCGTGCTATTTATTAATATTTATTCCTTGGAAAAACATATATATATGTATATATATATATATATATATATATATATAGTAAACTTTTTCAAATATTCTACAGCAAAATTATTTTCTAACATTTACTTTTTCATAAAAAGCAGTTTCTAAACAATTGAGTTTTCTCTCAGAGAATTTTCTGGAGCTTTGATCTTTGGTTTTGAAGATAATTTTGAATCTGAGAAAAATATTTTTATTGATACTTAGTGTTTACATTTGTGCAAAGTAGGCTGACATTTACATTTTTATCCTCTATTTGGTATTTTTCTTCTTGCAATTTTCATACATAGCTTCTTGCATCCTTTCTAATTTATCTGAATGAAGAAATTTACCAACTAGATTTAAAACTGCTATTTCCAGCCACTTCATCAGATACATGTAATATTACAAAGAGGTTCAGAGTGTAATAAAAATATGTATAAATATCTATTACTTATTGGGTGTATGCTATGGGCAAAATACAGTATTAAATGTATTTTACACTGAATTGGTTAATTCTTGAAAGAAGTCATTGTGAAGTGCATCCTAACATCCCCATTTTCTTGACTGGAATGATTAACTGATGTTTAAATGTTTATATAATAGTAGTTTCTCAATAATTATTATTTTATATGTTAAATATATGAATGAAGTAATAGATATGTTAATGTGTGAAGAAATGAGCAAATAATGAACAATAGATGAGTGTATAAACTTGTTCATAGTGACTCACATAGAATAAGGTAGAATTAGAGTTTGGATCCAATCTGGAGTATACTACAGAGAACACAGATTGTCCTTAAAAGATCTTACTCTGTACTTACAGTTGCTTGCAACTGCAGAGTAGCAGTTGGGAAAATAAATATAGACAAATTCTTCAATTCAAAAAGGGCTCTGTCACTGTGTATTACCTTGAGTGAGCAATTAATCTGCCCTGAGCTTTTCATGTTATGAATGTAAGGCTGTCAGTTTTGTAACAGAATTTAACGAAATAATTTAAGTAAATTAGTCAAAACAAAACAAAAATAAAGATGTTATGTTAATAACTGATGTCGATTAAATTGTGTTCCAAATGGGACTGTAAAATATGTTCCAAATGGGACTATAAAAATACTAGATCTGCTAGTAAGAGCCATATCCCTAGCTTATCCCAAGATAAGTCTTAAAATGTCCAAATCCTCTAGAGATATGAGTACACTCCAGGATATCCTGGCTACAAAGAGCTAGAGTTGTATGTGCATGGTTTATAGCCCACTCCAGTAACAACAAGGACCACCTGGGTGAAAATGTTAGTACTTGTATTTTACAACTTATCCCAGTAAATTAAATCAGAGCTACTGCCTAGGTGCTGATTTAGAGTCCGAAAGGCTCTCTGTTTCTTCATTTTGTTCTTTCTCTCCCCTCTTCTTCCTTCCTTTCCTCTTCCCTTTTCTCCTCTTCCATTCTCTTGCCTCTCCAACCCTCTCCTTTCTCTTTTTGGAGGAAGTTGGAGGAAGGAATTCTCCAACTCCATGATGGCCATCTCTACTGTACTTTCTAAGTAACACATTGTTCTTCAGACCACCTCATAAAAAATAAGTATTATTATTTTCTACAAAAGTTCAAAATCATACATATTAATCTCATCATCATTCTATACTGTACTACTCTTGTCCTGTCCCTTCACTTGGACCATTCTTCATTCTCAATAAAGCTTCAGTTAATCAATCTGCTCCAGTTATTTTAAATCATTAGCTCTGCTCCTCTTTCACTTATGTTTCTATCCAATATGGGTCAAGGATTCAAGAAATTTGAAATTTGACAAATCTTACTCCTTCCTTTAAATTCTCGATTTTCTTGACACCTTGATGCTTTCCTCTCTCTACTCCCGAGCACTGGTAATGCAGTTCTTTACTCCCTGACCTTAGGCATTGAATGTTACTGGGAAAATACATGCTATTATATTTAGTAGGGTTCCATTATTGCTTAATTTTTTAAAAAATGCCCATTCCAAACTCTCAACCTTCTGGGTTCATCCATGATGCTACAAATGGCAGTATTTCATTCTTTTCAGTGGCTGAGTAATATTCCATTGTCACACTGAGTGAAGTAAATCAGACAGAGAAGAAAAAATATTGTTGACATCTCTTTTGTATGGAATCTAAGAAGAAATGATACAAGTGAACTTAATGAACTTATTTACAAAACAGAAAAAGATTCAGAAATTTAGAGAACAAACTTATGATTGTCAGAGGGGAAAGACGGGAGGGTGTGGTAAGGGATAGTTAGGGGGTTTGGGATCAACATGTACACACTGATACATTTAAAATAGACAACCAACAGGTGTATCCTTGTATAGAGCATGGAACTCTGCTCATCCTTTAGTGTGCCTTTTCAGCTGTCTATGTGTCTTCTTAGGAAAATATACGTTTAGGCTTCTGCTTATTTTTCAATTGAGTTTTTTCATTCTTGAGTTGCATGAGTTCTTTACATATTTTTAATATTACTGCTTATTGGATACACGATTTTCAAATATCTTTTCCCACTTGATAGGTTGTCTTTTCAACTCGTTGATGGCTTTCTTTGCTGCACAGAGCTTTTTAGTTTGATGTATCTCTGTTTATTACTTTTATGTACCTATATATAATGTAAAATTAAATACTACCCAATTCTAAAAAAACAAAGATGTAATCTTACTAACTGTGACACCGTAGATGATACTTGAGAGTATTATGCTAAGTGAATTATGTCACTCAAAGCCAAAAATTATATGCTTTTACTTATATGTAGACTATTAAACAATGACAAAAAAAAAAAAAGATCAAATCAGACAAAAACAACAAGTATATCTAGACAACAGAGTAGTGATTACTGGGCAGAAAGGATAAAAAGGGTAAAGAGAGTCAACTGTATGGTGATGGATGAAAGCTATATTTTTGGTGGTAATTTCTATAGTGTACACAGAGGTCAAAATATAATGTTGCAACACATGGAACATATAATGCTTTAAACCAATGTCACCTCAGGTTTTTAGAAAAAACGTTTCTAGTAACATCCTGCACCTCACTTCTTGATGCTTCTCCTACATCTTTCAGTCACTGTTGTCAGTTTTTGAGCAGATGAGACTAACGGCACTTGCACAGTCTATGCCTGTATACTCTGTATGTTGCCTGACTGATCCACATTAAGATTCAGTCTTCAAGAACCTGTTGTATCTAAAGTGAGCGTTGCCTGTGAGTGAATTTAAGCAAACAAAAATATGTGAAGATGGAGGCTTTCTTAAAATAAAACATGCTGGTGGAAATAGTAACTAAGGCAACAGCAGTATTCGACAACTGGCCAGTAGAAACTGTAGAATGTCACCTTAAAGAAGTTTTCCAATTATTTCGCAACTGATTTGACTAGGGCTCATTCCGGAAGAGTGAGTTGACAATTATCCTGTTTCTGCCATATTCAAGAATATTGTTTTGGATTATATCAACTTAAATCTAACAACTCTCTCTGTCATGTATTTATGTCACTTTGAAGTAATTCATTACATGTAATAGTTTACTGAAATTGTTGTGTATATGTTCCTCTCTCCAATTGGATTTTAATTTCCATAAAGGCATCTTAGTAAACCCTGATATTGTAGCATATAACAATTTCTGTTATATGGTAATTTCTATAGTAAAAACTAAGAGATTACATTTGCTATCTTATTTTGTCCCTGCTAACTTGTGTGAATATAGATAGTCATTATTTTTCCCTGGTTCTCAAATCCTGATATAAAAATGGAAATTTTGGTATAATTATTTTGTAATGATTTTTAGCAATAGTAAAAATGTATTATGAAAAATGTTCTGGTGATTTAACTGATGAATTAAATTGTACAATATAACCTTAAATGTGCCCAGTTTTCCATTAGAATCTGCTATTTGTAATAAAACATTTTTCATTAACAATAAATAACGCATGTTGTGCAGGGGAGATACTATAATTTGAACATTAAGAAACTGATTCTTGATAAACTCTTCTCAAGAGACTGACTGGATTCAAATCTTGGTTCTGGCGCTTACTAGTTTTGGCAAGTCAACAAATATCATTTTGCCTCACTTCTCTCATCTATAAAGGATAAAACAATAATATTATTTTGTAGTGGAAATTAAATAGGGAGATATAAATAAAGTATTTTATATTGAAAAGCCTCATTACATAGTATTTCATTGCATGTTATTTTAATTTGAACAGAGTTTGGGATATTCGCTGGGGCAAGTTTTTATGTATCAAATCATCTTGAAGAATTCTAAGCTTCCATTTTCTTGAGCAGACTCACAAAGTAACATGCTTTCCATCTTTGGAAGATTTCATAAATAAGTTGCCTACTGGCTAACAGTTAAACTGTAAAAGATATTTCTTCACTGTTGCAAGATTGGTTTAAATGGCTTCAAAGAGTTCTTGTAGATCTAAAAGTCTAGGATACTTGGGGGGCTTCCCTGGTGGCTCAGAGGTAAAGAACCTAACTGCCAGTGCAGGAGGTGTGGGTTAGATCCCTGAGTGGAGAAAATCCTCTGGAGAAGGGAATGGAAACCCACTCCAGTATTATCTGGAAAATCCCATGGAGAGAGGAGCCTGGTGGACTGCAGCCATGGGGTCATGAAGAGTCAGACACAACTAAGCAATTGAGCACAAGCATGAGGATATGTTTTTTAGACAACATGAAACTCCCAGCATGCATTCTAAATGGAGAAAGTAGTACACAATTTTCAGTGGGAGAGCTGAAGGGGGAATTGCTCCATACTGTTTGATGTTTCAGCTTAAGTTGATGACATCGCATCTTTCAATTGCTGCCTTCAGTTCAATTCAGTCACTCAGTCGTGTCCGACACTTTGCGACCCCATGAATTGCAGCATGCCGGGCCTCCCTGTCCATCAGCAACTCCCAGAGTTCACTCAGACTCACTTCCATCGAGTCAGCGATACCATCCAGCCATCTCATCCTCTGTTGTCCCCTTCTCCTCCTGCCCCCAATCCCTCCCAGCATCAGAGTCTTTTCACATGAGTCAACTCTTTGCACGAGGTGGCCAAAGTACTGGAGTTTCAGCTTTAGCATCATTCCTTCCAAAGAAATCCCAAGGCTGATCTCCTTCAGAATGGACTGGTTGGAGCTCCTTGCAGTCTAAAGGACTCTCAAGAGTCTTCTCCAACACCACAGTTCAAAAGCATCAATTCTTTGGTGCTCAGCCTTCTTCACAATCCAACTTTCACATCCATACATGACCACAGGAAAAACCATAGCCTTGACTAGATGGACCTTAGTCGGCAAAGTAATGTCTCTGCTTTTGAATATACTGTCTATGTTGGTCATAACTTTTCTTCCAAGGGGTAAGCATCTTTTAATTTCATGGCTGCAGTCACCATCTGCAGTGATTTTAGAGCCCCCCAAAATAAAGTCCACTGTTTCCCCATCTATTTCCCATGGAGTGATGGGACCAAATGCCATGATCTTCATTTTCTGAATGTTGAGCTTTAAGCCAACTTTTTCACTCTCCAATTGCTGTCTTACAGAGCTCCGATTCACCATGCCTTGGGGATGCTCTGGCATAAATCTATTTCATCTACCATGTTCTCTCCTACTATTTTACTTTGCTGAAAGTTGAAAGTGAAAGTGAAAGTCACTCAGTTGTGTCCCACTCTTTTCCACCCCATGGACTATAGAGACTGAGGAATTCTCCAAGCCAGGATACTGGAGTAGGTAGCCATTCCCTTCTTCAAGAGATCTTTCCCACCCAGGGATCGAACCCAAGTCTCCTGCATTGCAGGAGGATTCTTTACCAGCTGAGCCATAGGGGAATGCTAGTTGCTGTTAATCACTAAGTTGTATCAGACTCTTTGCGACTCCATGGACTGAAGCCCACCAGTCTTCTCTGTCCATGAAATTCTCTAGACAAGAATACTGGAGTGAGTGGCTATTCCCTTCTCCAGGGGATCTCTCCGAATCAGGGTCTTTTGCATTGCAGGTGGACTGTTTACTGTCTGAGGCACCAGAGAAAGTGCGATTTACTCTGATATTATATCATATTATGTGCTAACTTTTTTCTTAAAAGAACAATATTTGTCCTTATATCTTTAGATTCATAAGTAGCTCTTACCAGTTTGAAATTTGCATTTTCATATTTTGCTTCTAACTTGTTTATTCACACAGTGATGGGCTACTTAGGGAGAAAGCATCAAATACAGATTATGTAGACATATTTAAGGGAAAATATTTCAGGAGTGGGGTATCTTTTTGCTTTGTGCTTTAAAAAATCTTTTTAAGATAAAATACATTATTTTTAAATGGCATTATCTCTCTACAGGAATTCCAATTGATAGTCATTAATAAGAAGTACAAAAAAGTTTGGGGTTAATATACCTGTAATACCGTATATAAAATAGATAATCAAGAACCTACTGTGTAGTACAGGAAACTTTACCCAACATTCTGTATAATCTATATGAGAAAAGAATGTGAAAGAATGGTTATATGTATAACTGAATAACTTTTCTGTACACCTGAAACTAACACAGTGTTATAAATTAATGCTAATTCAATGTAAAATAAATATTAAATTAAAAATAATTTGTAAAGAAGTTAGTAAAATTAAATTGTTGTTTTCATTCAGTAAAAAATAGCTTAATTGTGCAAATTTGATGTCATTTGTGTCATTCCTGGGGGCTTCCAAGGTGACGTTAGCAGTAAAGAACGCATCTGCCAATGCAGGAGACGTAGGAGATGTGAGTTTGATCCCTGGGTTGGGAAGATTTCCTGCAGGAGGGCATGACAACTCACTCCAGTATTTTTGCCTGAAGAATCCCACGTACAGAGGAGCCTGGTGAGCTACAGTCCATAGGGTCATAGAGTCAGACACGACTGAAGTGACTTAGCATGCACACACATGTCATTCCTGAGTTTTAATATTTGTCTCTTGATTTGAACTGAATCAATTTAATGTTCTCCTTCTCCCTCTCCATAGAGCAGGAGCTGAGGCTTATGCTGCCCTGTTATTCAGAGCGGACATCCTGCGCTGCCTGGTGTTCCTTGTTCATCCCAGCCTCTGTTCGATCATAAAGCAGAAGGCCTTTCTCATTGTCCAATGTTGTGCTCTAGTGATGTCCATGGTCCAAGCATCTCTTCATTCTTAAGATGCATAAACTTCTCATCGCATATGAACTTCAGTTAAATTCACCTCAAGTCTAGGGTAAAGTTTGTGAATATTAATGGGCACAGGGTTCATTCTCAGGACTCCAGACAGTTTCCAATCTAGTCACATTCTACTACTTCTCACTCTATAGTCCCTTTGAGTTCGAATTAACTTTATAATGTTTAGCCTTGTTTTCTCATTCTCTTTCTGTTTAGTTGATAAATTTAATTTTGCATTTCTTTAGGTTCTGACTCCTGATATTTCCAAGTCAAGCCATTTGGAATTCAGAAGAATAAAATAGCATTTTTCTTTCAAGTTCCTAGCTCTTAAAATAATTTTTAATGTAGATTTTAAGATACTTTTTTATTCATATCAGTTTAACAAAGTCTACTTAAGACCTCAAAAGTTCATACATAATAAGCAAAATATTAGACAGAGGATAAGTTTAGAGATACTATAGGAAGCTGAACTAGGAAAAGTGAGATTTTGGTGACATTTTCAATCACAGAGTTGAAGTAAACAGTAATGAAGTTACTGTCAGTCATAAGGGACAGGTGGCGGCTTCTATCTATAATAGAAAGATAAAATGAACTTAGTTGGACATCAGCAAATCATGTTTTATTGCTCTATTATTCTTAGCTGTTCCTTGAAAAAGGAATTTATTACTTTTCTTTAAGAATTAGAATTTTAAAAAATTCAATTTAACCAGCATATAATTAATTTGTCTCAACATTACTATTTATTCTCTTTTCCTCACCTTTTACTACCAAAACTTGTAACATTAATTCAAGATCCAAATTGTTTGAGGCAGCATCACCACTTGGTACAACTTCCTAGACTGGTTGCAAGAAGTTTCTGGCTTAAATAATTATCCTCCTCCTCCACTCTTCTTACTCTTCTTCCTTCTTTTCCACATAAATTGATCATCAGAATTGTTAGTCATTCTGAAAAATATAAATATCCTAATCTTTTCTTTGGAGGAAAATGTGGGATAAAAATGATTACAGGAAGATTAAGCTTTACTATTCTGCTGTTAGAACTACAGTTGAGACCCAATATTATGTGTGACTTTGACATCTGGGGAAATTGGGATGATCTGCAATTAACTAACTTTAAGATTTCCTTTTCATTCTGTTCCCATGGATAAAATATCCGAGCTGCTGCTGCTGCTAAGTCACTTCAGTTGTGTCCGACTCTGTGTGACCCCATAGAAGGCAGCCAACCAGGCTCCCCCGTCCCTGGGATTCTCCAGGCAAGAACACTGGAGTGGGTTGCCATTTAACCCTTATTATCAAATGGGTCAGTTACACTTCCTGCTTATCCCTGAAAGCCAATTCTGAGCTCCCTTACAACCTGCAGAATGAATCAGACAAACCCTTGTAGC
>SJYC01104046.1:0-29399 GCA_006408675.1 Madoqua kirkii | reverse complement strand
ACTTCTTGGATTGACCCTTTGATCATTATGTAGTGTCCTTCTTTGTCTCTTTTCATGGCCTTTATTTCAAAGTCTATTTTATCTGATATGACTATTGCTACTCCTGCTTTCTTTTGGTCTCCATTTGCGTGAAATATCTTTTTCCAGCCCTTCACTTTCGTTCAGTGTGTATCCCTTGGTTTGAGGTGGATCTCTTGTAGACAGCATATATAGGGGTCTTGTTTTTGTATGCATCCAGCCAGTCTTTGTCATTTGGTTTTGGGCATTCAACCCATTTACTTTAAAGGTAATTATGATAAGTATCCTGTTGCCATTTACTTTGTTGTTTTGGGTTCAGGCTTATAAATCTTTTCTGTGTTTCTTATCTAAAGAAGATCTTTTAGCATTTGTTGAAGAGCTAGTTTGGTGGTGCTGAATTCTCTCAGCTTTTGCTTGTCTGTAAAGCTTTTGATTTCTCCTTCATATTTGAATGAGATCCTTGCTGGGTACAGTAATCTGGACTGTAGGTTTTTCTCTTTCATCACTTTAAGTATGTCCTGCCATTCCCTTCTGGCCTGAAGAGTTTCTATTGAAAGATCAGCTGTTATCCTTATGGGGATCCCCTTGTGTGTTATTTGTTGCTTTTCCCTTGCTGCTTTTAATATTTTCTCTTTGTGTTTGATCTTTGTTATTTTGATTAATATGTGTCTTGAGTGTTTCACCTTGGGTTTATCCTGTTTGGGACTCTCTGGGTTTCTTGGGCTTGGGTGGCTATTTCCTTCCCCATTTTAGGGAAGTTTTCAACTATTATCTCCTCAAGTATTTTCTCATGTCCTTTCTTTTTGTCTTCTTCTTCTGGGATGCTTATGATTCAAATGTTGGGGCGTTTGACATTGTCCCAGAGGTCTCTGAGGTTGTCCTTGTTTCTTTTAATTCTTTTTTCCTCTCTGCTTCATTTATTTCCACCATTCTGTCTTCCACCTTATTTATCCTATCTTCTGCCTCAGTTATGCTATTGTTGGTTCCCTCCAGAGTGCTTTTGATCTCAGTTATTGTGTTGTTCATTATTGATTGACTCTTTTTTGTTTCTTCTAGGTCCTTGTTAAACATTCTTGTATCTTCTCAATCCTTGTCTCTAGTCTGTTTATCTGCAACTCCATTTTAAGATGTTGGATCATCTTTACTATCATTATTCTGAATTCTTTTTCAGGAATCTCCTATCTCCTCCTCTTTGGTTTGGTTTGGTGGGCATTTATCATGTTCCTTTACCTGTTGAATATTTCTCTGCCTTTTTATTTTGTTTAGATTGCTGTGTTTGGAGTGGTCTTTCTGTAGGCTGAAAGTTTGTGTTTTCTCTTTATTGTGGAGCTTGCTCCCTTTAGGTGGGGTTGGATTAGTGGCTTGTCAAGGTTTCCTGGCTAGGGGAGCTTTTATTTGTGTTCTGGTGGGTAGAGCTGGATCTCTTCTCTCTGGAGTGCAATGAAGTGTCCAGTAGTGAGTTTTTGGGTGTCTGTGGGTTTGGCATGGCTTTGGGCAGCCTGTATTTTAGTTCTTGAGGCTGTGTTCTTGTGTTGTTGGAGAATTAGTGTGGTATGTCTTGCTCTGGAACTTGTTGGCTCTTGGGTAGAGCTTGGTTTCAGTGTAGGTACGGAGACTTTTGGATGAGCTCTTGTCTATTAATGTTCTCTGGAATCAAGAGTTTTCTGGTGCTCTTAAGTTTTGGATTTAAGCCTCCTGCCTATGGCTTTCAGTCTTATTCTTACATTAGCCTCAAAACTTCTCCATCCATACAGCAAAGATGATAAAACCTTTAAGTTAATGGTGAAAAACTTATTCACAGTGAGGGACACCCAGAGAGGTTCAAGAGTTACATGGAGAAGAGAAGAAGGAGGAGGGAAATAGAGGTGACCAGGAGAAGAGGAAGAATCAAAAGGGGAGAGAGCAAGCAAGAGAGTAGTCTGGATCCCTCAGAGATGTTCATGGAGTTACACAGAGAAGAGAAGAGGAAGGAAAGAGATAGAGGTGACCAGGAGAAGAAGAGGGTCTCTCCTTCTTCTTTATGTATTTAGTTATGGGAAATCATGCCATTATCACAGACAAATAGTTCTAATTTTTGTGTGCCTATGGGAGGAGTTGAGCTCAGGGACTTCCTATTCTATCATCTTAGCTGCTCCTCAAAACACTCAGGGTATTACATTTGGTTTAGACATTTGCTGCATTTTACCATAATTCATTTCAGGCCTTAGTCATGTGTACATTTATGGTAGCTCTGGTTGAAAACTTTATATCTGAATCATCTTTGAACTACATTGGTCCTTCTTTGATCACACCTGAACAAGAGAGCTTGGACAAAAGTCAGCCACATCCCCTCTTTAAGTTCACTCTAAATTGTTGCAGGCTCTTGACTCCATCTTGTCTTTGAAATCTTCCCAGGCTTCCCAGGTAGCTCAGTGGTAAAGAATCCACCTGCCAATGCAAGAAATGCCAGAGACTTGGGTTCAATTCATGAGTCAGGAAGATTCCCTGGAGAAGGAACTGGCAACCCACTCCAGTATTCTTGCTTGCAAAATCCAATGGACAGAAGAACCTGATGGGCTACAGTTCATGGGGTTCAAGAGCTGGACATGATTAAGTGTGCACACTGCATGCCTCTTGAAATTTTATGGTCTTGTTCACTGCAATCTTTCATTTGCTACTTTTTGAAATGAGTTCACTAACAATGTTACAAATCTACCTGGGCTTTGAGGCAAAAAATTCAGGCTACTTGGAGTTATGCATAGCATAGCAGTGGGAATGTGAGAATGAGCAGTGAGAATGTGAAGGCCTCTGCCATTACCACAATGCTTTAGTAGGTATGTGAACTCTGGTCATCTCTACTGGCTGCTCAAAGACCTCTTCATTTATAGGTTGTGAGCTTGGTCTTAGCTAAATAGACAAAGTTTCTGGTCAAGTGATCTGGCCAAATGAGGTCCCTGAATTTTGTAATTAAAGAAATGTCCTAGAAAAAAAGCCCCAAACTGACAAAATATTAGCGGCCTTGGGTAGAAAACCGTGTGTTCCTTACAGTGGAATGGTATAATGGAATGGAGGCGACTAGGAGAAAGGATGAAGTGACCTCTTGTTCAGAGGAAGAGCCAAGGGGAGATACCATGTAAAAAGACTGAGTTTTGTACAGTTTCCAACAAAGTGGTCAATGCAAAAGTTATTTGACAAATACTTACTGAGAATTTAAGAGTTAAATGTTAAGCGCTAGGAGATTCTGAAAGACCTGGATCCAGTGAGGTCACTCCTGCAAGGATGATCTCAAATGTCTGTATGACAGAAACACATTATTCTCACATATGTTCATACTGTGAGAAACAAAGGTATAATATGCATGTGCTTTTCCTGCTGCATGTATTATTATTCAACAACCTTTATGGAGTCCCTGCTATGTGTCAAGAAATTTGCACATTCATTTATTCCATTAAGTGTTCATTGAGTATTTGCTATATTCTAGGCATGGAGAAAGCCAAAGATATTAATATGCAACTACCTTCCTCAGAAAATCTGTGGAGGATAGAGAGAGAAGAGGTAGCCATGCTCTCAACTGTCACTCCTCCCGGCCATTTGAACCCAGGGAGATGCAGTCCCTTAAAATAAAATTGTACCATCACAGGAAGAAGTGAGTGGGAATAAGGAAGGCAAGGACCAGAATTGGAGGGGATAGTGTAGAAGAAGGACTTGGTAAGACAGATCTCCTAGCAAAGGAAAACATTCTCTTTTCCAAATGACTAAGGGCTAGCATAGGAGAAAGTTATGATGATACTGCAGCTTGTCAGAAGAATCTTTTCTTATAATAAGGTTGTTTCACTCTGTGATTTTTTAAGATATGCAAACTTGTATTCTGCCAGATTTAAGAGGCTAGATGGAGAGTTCTTTTTATAAGCAAAATCATGCAAAAGGAAGATAGAACCTCAAGTTTTCATCTGAGAGGCCACATACAATTCAAATCACAGCCGATGGCCCTCATGGGACTGAAACAGCCTGCAGTGGAGAACATATCCCACCTCCCACACAGCCTCTGGACAGTCTTTGACAGCCTGATGATTAATGCATAAACTGGAAAGACATTTCATTGACTGTCTTGTAGTCTCATGAGCACAATGCAGTCAATAAATATTTATTGAATGTAATTTCCTGGGGCTTGCAGCACTTATTCTGTGATAACTTGCAACTGAATAAGCAAGAATTATTCAGGGTGGTTACAAATAAATATATAAGTATATGTTAATGAATTCCAAACTACAAATGGAGTGCTGGAGAGAAAAAGTGCACCCATCTACAGACAAGTCATTCAAGTGGCACTAGGCTTGAGGTAATTAAGAAAGAAGTGTGTCATGTAAGCCCCAGAAGTGAGAACTGAAAGAGAAAGAAGAAAGGGAATAATAAAGGAGAGAGGAGAGATTTATAAATAGCTCTATTTTATACAAATGAGAAAATATATGTTTGACTTTAAAAGTTAATCTTTTTTTTCTCTGGCTTTCTATGTACAATACTTTCATCTGTCACTGAAATATCTCCTACACTTAAGAAATGGCAGAGTTAACTGAAATGGTCTTCCAAATTTCAGTTTTTGCAATAAAAATAAAATATGCCTTTCTGCCACCTATTTGAGTTACAGTGCCCATACGCTGATGCAATCCCCGTTAAGCCCCAGTCACATTACATTCTGAGTGGTATATCACCAGGTTGGGCATGAGGATGAGTATTAGATTACATTTACTTATGTTTTAACATTTGTTCTGAGTTAGAAAAGGCAGAGGAACCAGAGATCAAATTGCCAACATCTGCTGGATCATCGAAAAAGCTGTTTCTGAAAAACATCTATTTCTGCTTTATTGACTATGCCAAAGAACAAAGGATGAGATGGTTGGATGGCATCACTGACTCAATGGACATGAGTTGAGTAAACATTGGGAGCTGGTGATGGTCAGGGAGTCCTGTGTGCTGTAGTCCATGGGGTTGCAAAGAGTGGGACACAACTGAGGGAACTGAACTGATATTTATGACTCTTCTTTATATTCTTTTCTCATAGACATCATTACAAAGTATTGAGTTCTCCCTTGCTATACTAAGTAGGTTCTTGTTAGTTATCTTTTATATATAGTAGTGTGCATGTTGTTTTTTTGTCCAGTCACTAAATCATGTCTGACTCTTTGCCACCCCACGGACTGCAGCATGCCAGGCTTCCCCATCTCCCAATTTCTCTCTCCTTCCCCTTTCCCCCTTGGTAATCATAAGTTTCATTTCTACATTTGTGACTCTGTTTCTGTTTTGTAAATGAGTACATTTGTACCATTTTTTGAAGTGAAGTGAAAGTTGCTCAGTCACGTCCAGCTGTTCATGACCCCATGGAGTGTAGCCCACAAGGCTCCTCTGTCCATGGAATTCTCCAGGCAAGAATACTGAAGTGGACTGCCATTCCCTTCTCCAAGGGATCTTCGTAACCCAGGGATAGAGACTGGATCTCCTGCAAGGCAGGCAAATTCTTTACCATCTAAGCCACTGCTGCTGCTGCTGCTAAGTCACTTCAGTCGTGTCCAACTCTGTGCGACCCCATAGACGGCAGCCCATTAGGCTCCCCCGTCCCTGGGATTCTCCAGGCAAGATTGGGTATCTGCGCCACTTGGGAAGCTCATTTTCTTAGATTCCACATATAAGCGATACCATATGATAATTGTTTTTCTCTGACTTCACTCAGTATGAAAATCTCTAGATCCATCCATGTTGCTGCAAATGGCATTATTTTGTACTTTTTAATAGCTGAGTAATATTCCATTATAAATATGTACCATATCTTCTTTATCCATTCCTCTGTTGATGGACATTTATGTTGCTTACATGTAGTAGCTTTTGTAAGTAGTGCTGCACTGAACATTGAGGTTAGTGTGTCTTTTCAAATTATGGTTTTCACTGGATCATATGGCAGCTATATTTTTAGTTTTCTTTAAGGAACCTTCATATTGCTCTCCATAGTGGCTATACCAATTGACATTCCCACCAACAGTATAGGAGGATTCTCTTTTTCTCTGCACCCTCTCCACCATCTGTTGTTTGTGGATTTTTTGATTATGACCATTTTGACTGGTGTGAGGTGATACCTCATTGTAGTTTTAATTTGTATTTCTCTAATAATTACTGATGTTGACCATCTTTTTAAGTGCTTTTTAGCCATCTGTATGTCTTCTTTGGAAAGATGTCTATCTAGACCTGCCATTTTTTGATTGGGATGTTTGGTTTTTTTGATATTGAGCTGCATGAACTGTTTTATATATATGAGATTAATCCTTTCTCTGTCTCTTCATTTGCAAATATTTTCTCTCATTCTGAGGGTTTTTTCATTTTGTTTATGGTTTCCTTTCCAATGTGAAAGCTTTAAAATTTAATCTCCTATTAGTTAATTTTTAAAAATCACTCTAAGAGATGGATCCAAAAAGAACTTGCTGCAATTTATGACAAAGAGTGTTCTGCCTATATTTTCCTCTAAGCGTTTCACAGTATCTGGCTTTACATTCAGGTATCTAATACATTTTGAGTTTATCTTTCTGTATGGCATTAGGGAATGCTCAAATTTTATTCATTTACATGTAGCTGTCGAGTTTTCCCAGCACCACTTATTGAATAGACTGACTGTTCTGTATGCACTTGCATAGAAAGTATACTCTGCTATTTTTGCATAGTTTGTCCTATAGGTGTCTATTAAGCCTCTCTGGTGTATGTCATTTAAGGCCTGTGTTTCCTTATTAACTTTCTATCTGGATGATCTGTTCATTGCTGTAAGTGGGGTGTTACTGTCGCCCGCTGTTATTGTATAACTGTTGATTGCCCCTTTCATGGCTGTTACTATATGCCTTGTATACTGAGGTGCTCCCATGTAGGTGCATATTTACTTGTAATTGTTATATCTTCTTGGAATGATCTTTGGATCATTGTGTGGTGTCTTTTCTTGTCTCTTACAACAGTCTTTATTTCAAAGTTTATTTTATCTGATAAGTATATTGCTACTCCAGCATTCTTTTGATTCTATTTTCATGGAATATATTTTTCCATCCCCTCATTTTCAGTCTGTGTCCCTGGTCTGAAGCAGGTCTCTTGTACATAGCATATATGGAGATCTCTCTTTTGTATCCATTCAGTCAGTCTATCTCTTTTGGTTGAAGCATTTAATCCATTTACATTTAAGGTAATTATCAATATGTATATTCTTATTGCCATTTTCTTAATTGTTTTGGATTTTTTTTGTTTGTTTGTTTTCTTTCTCCTTTTCTTCTACTCTCTTATGATTTGATGACTATCTTTAGTGGTGTGTTTGGGTTATTTTTACTTGTGTGTTTCTACTGCAGTTTTTTGGCTTGCACTTCCCATGAGATTTTGGTATAATAGTCTGTATAGGTACAAGCTTGGTTTTTCCAGTAGTCATAGATGGATGTGAGAGTTGGACCATAAAGAAGGCCGAGTGCCAAAGAACTGGTACTTTCTAACTGTGGTGTTGGAGAAGACTCTTGAGAGTCCCTTGGACTGCAAGATCAAACCAGTCAGTCCTAAAGGAAATCAACCCAAAGTTAGTAGAAGGAAAGTGTTGGTTTCTGCCATACATTAGCATGAATTAGCCACAGGTATACATATATCCCCTCTCTCTTGAACCTCCCTCCCACCTCTCAGAGCCCAGGTTTGAGTTTCCTGAATCATATAGCAAATTCTTCCTTTTATTTCCTAACTGATGCTACATAGTTTATATTGAAGTTTCTTATATCATTATAATTCTAAGACAGTATTTTTTAAATTTTGTATTATTTTTAATTGGAGGATAATTACTCTGCAATACTTTGGCCACCTGATGAAAACAGCCAGTTCATTGGAAATGACCCTGTTGCTGGGAAAGACTGAAGGCAGGAGGAGAAGGGGATGACAGAGAAAGAGATGGTTAGATTGCATCACTGACTCAATGTATATGAATTTGAGCAACCTCTGGGAGATAGTGAAAGACTGGGAAGCTCGGTGTGCTACACTCCACAGAGCACAAAGGGTCAGACACGACTGAGTGACTGAACAACAATAATATTATTCTGAAAGGTGAAAAGCTGGAAGCATTTCTGCTAAGATCAAAAAGAATAAATGATGATAAATGGGATTGTTTCCTTGATTTATTTCTCTTTCATTGTTAGTGTATAGGAATCCAAGAGAGTTCTGTGTATATCTTTCATATCCTGAAACTTTGCCAAATTCATCAAAGAGCTGTAGTCACTTTCTGGTAGCATCTTTAGGATTTTTCTATGTATAGTGTGTCATTTACAAAGAGTTGATTTTACTTGAAGCTGACTTAAAACTCAACATTCAAAAACTAAGATCATGGCATCTGGGTCCCATCACTTCATGGCAAATAGATGGGGGAAACAATGGAAACAGTGACAGAGTTTACTTTCTTGGGCTTCAAAATCACTGTAGATGGTGACTGCAGCCATAAAATTAAAAGACACTTGTTCCTTGGAAGAAAAGCTATGACAAACCTAGACAGTGTACTAAAAATCAGAGACATTACTTTGCCCACAAACGTCCACTCTCGCCACTATTATTCAGCATAGTATTGGAAGTCCCAGCCACAGCAACTAGAAAACAAAAAGAAATAAAAGGAGTCCAAATTGGAAAAGAATAAGCAAAATTGTTTATAAAGCACAAATCAAGCCTCAGCAATTTTAATAAAACTGAAATCATATCAAGCATCTTTTCTGGCCATAATACTATGAGATTAGAAGTCAATTACAGTGAAAAAACTGAAAGAGATTAAATAATACAGTATTAAATAGCCAATGAATCACTGAAGAAATCAAAGAAGATGTTAAAAAACAAACTGAGAGACAAATGACAGTGAAATCACCATGACCCAGAGCCTATGGGAAGCAGCAAAATCCCTTCTGAGAGGGAAGTTTATAGCAATACAGTCTTACCTCAAGAAACAAGAAAAATCACAAATAAGCAATCTACCCCTACACCTAATACAGTGTGGCTTACTCTAGAGGCGGGTCAAAGAGGAACTTGCTGTGATGCCTGTCATAGTGTTCTGCTTATATTTTACTCTAAGAGTTTTATAGTTTCTGACCTACATTTAAATCTTTAATCCATTTTGAGTTTATTTTTGTGTATGGTATTGCAGTGTTCTAATTTCATCTTTTTAAATGTAGCTGTCCAGTTTTCCCAGCACCACTTATTAAAGACACTGTCTTTTCTCTGTTTTGTATTTGGGCCTCGTTTGTCAAAAATAAGGTGCCCACAGGTGTGTGGGTTTATCTCTGGGTTTTTTATCTTGTTCCATTGGTCTGTTTTTCTGTTTTTGTGCCAATACCATACTGTACAAGTCTGCATGCCCACCAACAGTGTAAGAGAGTTCCCTTTTCTTCACACCCTCTCCAGCATTTACTGTTTGTAGACTTTTTGATGATGGCCATTCTGACTGGTATGAGGTGATGCCTCATTGCAGTTTTGATTTGTATTTCTCTAATAATGAGCAATGTTGAGCATCTTTTCCGTTTGTGCTGGTTTGCTTGTGTTGTTTAGTTGCTCAGTCGTGTCTGACTTTTGCAACCCCATGGACTGTAGCTGGCCAGGCTCATCTGTCCATGGGATTTCCCAGGGAAGAATATTGGAGTGTGTTGCCATTTGCTACCAGGGTATCTCTCAACACACGGATCAAACCTTTATCTCCTGCATTGGCAGGCAGGTTCTTTACCATTGAACCACCAAAGAAACTCTATGTTCGTTTGCCACCTGTATGTCTTTGGAGAAATGTCTATATATATCTTCCACCATTTTTGGGTTGGGTTGTTTCTGATATTGAGCTGCAGAAGCTGTTTGTATATTTTGAAAATTAATCCCTTGTCAGTTACTTTGTTTTCAAATATTTTCTCTGATTCTGTGGGTTGTCTTTTTGTTTATGGTTTCCTTTCCTGTGCAAAAGCGTTTAAGTTTAATGAGGTCCCATTGACGCAAACCGTGAACTTCCAGATGTTCAAGCTGGATTTAGAAAAGGCAGAGGAACCAGAGAACAAATTGCAAACATCCGCTGGATCATCAAAAAAGCCAGAGTTCCAGAAAAACATCTATTTCTGCTTTATTGACTATGCCATAGCCTTTGACTGTGTGGATCACCAAAAACTGTGGAAAATTCTGAGGGAGATGGGAATACCAGACAACCTGACCTGCCTCTTGAGAAACCTATATGCAGGTCAGGAAGCAACAGTTAGAACTGGACATGGAACAACAGACTGGTTCCAAATAGGAAAAGGAGTACATCAAGGCTGTATATTGTCACCCTGCTTATTTAACTTATATGCAGAGTACATCATGAGAAACGCTGGGCTGGAAGAGCACAAGCTGGAATCAAGACTGCCGGGAGAAATATCAATAACCTCAGATATGCAGATGACACCACCCTTATGGCAGAAAGTGAAGAGGAACTAAGAAGCCTCCTGATGAAAGTGAAAGAGGAGAGTGGAAAAGTTGGCTTAAAGCTCAACATTCAGAAAATGAAGATGATGGCATCTGGTCCCATCACTTCATGGGAAATAGATGGGGAAACAGTGGAAACATTGTCAGACTTTATTTTGGGGGCTCCAAAATCACTGCAGATGGTGACTGCAGCCATGAAATTAAAAGACGCTTACTGTTTGGAAGGAAAGTTATGACCAACCTAGATAGCATATTAAAAAGCAGAGACATTACTTTGCCGACTAAGGTCCGTCTAGTCAAGGCTACGGTTTTTCCAGTGGTCATGTATGGATGTGAGAGTTGGACTGTGAGGAAAGATGAGCACTGAAGAATTGATGCTTTTGAACTGTGGTGTTGGAAAAGACTCTTGAGAGTCCCTTGGACTGCAAGGAGATCCAATCAGTCCACCCTAAAGGAGGTCAGTCCTGGGTGTTCTTTTGAAGGATTGATGCTGAGGCTGAAATTCCAGTACTTTGGCCACCTGATGCGAAGAGTTGACTCATTGGAAAAGACTCTGATGCTGGGAGGGATTGGGGACAGGAGGAGAATGGGGACAACAGAGGATGAGATGGCTGGATGGCATCATCGACTCAATGGACATGAGTTTGAGTAAACTCCAGGAGTTGGTGATGGACAGGGAGGCTTGGCGTGCTGCGATTCATGGGGTTGCAGAGTTGGACATGACTGAGCGACTGAACTGTTTACTTTTGTTTTTATTTTCATTAATCTAAGAGGTGGATCCAAAAATATGCTCCAATTTATGTCAGAGCGTTCTCTGTATGCTTTCCTCTGTAGTTTTATAGTATCCAGCTTTCATTTAAGTCTTTAATCTATTTTATTTCTGTGTAGGGTGTTGTGTTCTAATTTCATCCATTTACAGGTAGCTGTCTAGTTTTCCCAGCACCATTTCTTGAAGAGACTGTCTTTTCTCCATTGTATACTCTTGCCTCTTTGTCACAGATTAGGTGACCATAGGTGTGTGGGTTTGCCTCTGGGCTTTCTATCTGGTTCCATTGATCTGTATTTCTGGTTTTGTGCCAGAAGCTTTGCAGTATAGTCTGAAGTCAGGGATCCTGATTCCTCTGTTTTTCTTTCTCAGGATTACTTTGGGTATTTGAGGTCTTTCATGTTCCTATACAAATTGTTTAAAAAAACTTTTTTTTCTTATTCTGTGAAAAATGGCATTGGTAGTTTGACAGGGATTGCACTGAATCTATAGATTACCTTGGGTGCATGTGTGGATGCTTAGTTGCTCAGTCATGTCCAGTTCTTTGCAGTCCCATGGACTGTAGCCCACCTGGCTCCTCTGTTCATGGGATTCTCCAGGCAAGAATACTGGAGTGGGTAGCCGTTTACTTCTCCAGATCTTCCTGACCCAGGGATTTAATCTGGGTTCCTGCACTGTAAGCAGATTTTTTTTTTTTTTTACCATCTGAGCACCAGGGAAGCCCAAGTCATTTTCACAATGCTAATTTTTTCAATCCAAGAACATAGTATATCTCTCCATCTGTTGGTGTAATCTCATTTTTTTCATCAGTATCTTGTAGGTTTCTGAGAAAGGTCTTTTGCCTCTTTAGGTAGGTTGATTCCTAGATATTTTATTCTTTTTGATGCAATGGTGAATGAGATTGTTTCCCATCTGTCTGATCTTCTGTTGGTGGTGTATAGAAATGCAAGAGACTTTTGCATAGATTTTTCAGTTTTATTTTCTCATACATTGTCTTTCGGTTACATTGATATTCTCTATTATTCTTCCTGTTTTCTATTTTACTGATTTTTATTACTCCACTTCTTATGTTTACTTTGGACTTAATTCCTTCCTCTGCTAATTTCTTAAGGTAGAAGATGAAGTCATTAATTTGATCTTCTCTTCTAATATAGGCTTAGTGCTATCAATTTCCTAAGTATTGGTTTAGCAATATACCATCAATTTTGATGTTTTCATTTTTATTGTTAAAACTTATTTCCTAATTTCTCATTTGATCTCCTTTTAATCCTCAGCTTATTTAGAAGTATGTTACCTCATTTCCAAACATCTCTGGATATTTTCCAGAGATCTGTTCCTAATTGCTAATTTAATTCCATTGTGGTCAGAGAATGTCATTTATATGACTTGAATCCTTTAGAATTGTCACTCATTTTTATGACCCCGAATCTGGCTTATCTTGGTATACAGATCACATACACATAAAAAGAATGTGTGCTCTGTGGCAGGTGGAATTTTAGAAATGTTAATCAAGACAGCTGATTGAGAGTGTTGTTCAAGTTTTATATGTTCTCAGTGATTGCTGTGGTCAGAAACAGGAGGGACCTCCAGCCAAATTTTGGTTTGAATATTGAGACACACACGCATACACACGTGCACAAACACACACACACATCAAAAGATGATAAACAGCCTTGTTACTCACATTATGAGGTGTTAAGATCCAAAACAGATTGAGTGAGCAGGCATAGAAGCGGGCAGGGAAGAGAGACTGGCTTGGGGTTTTTATGGTTATTAGGGAATAGAGTCAGGATGAGGCTTCCACTTATAGCGTGAATTCCCATGATGCCAAGGGATGGGGCACTAGGTTTAGCTTATCAGCATGCCCAGATATGGAGTGGAGAGGGGAAGTGATGCTTGAAAGCTGTTAACACTCAGACCTCAAAAATGGAGTCACCTCTATTACAATGGCTTTCTGTCTACTTCTTGGGTCATTTATTGAAATAGCTGACTGTGGCTGAGAATTTGTCTATTGCTCTCTTTGCAGTTTTATCTGTTTTCCAGGGTTTTATCTGGGACCAGGGTTTTCCTGGAGGCTCTGGAGAGCCAATGAGCACTTCTAAGCAGTGGATGAAGCTGTGCATGCAGATCCCCAGGACAGCAATATGCAGGATCCGCCCCCTGGGATAGTGGCTTGACCATCAACATCAGCTGCCTGTTCCTCTGCCTGTGCTGATGAATCCAGCAATTGAGCTGCTTCCAGAGGGCCATTCCCATTTTCAGGGAGGACCTGGCTGCTCCTGCAGTCGGAGTGAGGTTGACTGTGCTACATGGGGGTCCTAAGAGGTAAGGTAGCCACTGGCTTCTGCTCCCAAGATGTACTGTGGGAAGTGCTCAGTGATGCTGTAGTGTGAACAAGTATTCAGTCTGTTCCAACCCAGCCTCTCCCCTTTGCCCAGCCAGAAACATACCCCCTAATAAAGGAATCTGACAGCTGCCTACTCAAATTCTGGAGGAAGCTTGTGCCCTCATTAGGTGTTCACATCCAAGGGCTACTGGATGTGAACCTGTGAGCCCATGCTGGGTTTCCACACTTCAGCCATCTGCCCTTGCAATTTTTACCATACGCTCATGGCACCCCACTCCAGCACTCTTGCCTGGCAAGTCCCATGGACAGAGGAGCCTGGTGGGCCGCAGCTCATGGGTTGCTATGAGTTGGACACGACTGAGCAACTTCACTTTCACTTTTGACTTTCATGCATTGGAGAAGGAAATGGCAACCCACTCCAGTGTTCTTGCCTGAAGAATCCCAGGGATAGCGGAGCCTTGTGGGCTGCCGTCTATGGGATCGCACAGAGTCGGATGCAACTGAAGCGACTTAACAGCAGCAGCAGGTGCTACTTTTACCTTTGAATACTATTATCTTATGACCAACTTTTACCATTAGTTCATACTTGCTTAAAAGGAATGAATAAATATACTGTCTGACAAAGTAAACTGTGCATTATTGCCATTGATAGGAAACCTAAGTAACACAAGCCACAAATGGACAGTGAAAAAATGAACACAATGAAAATACACAATGTTGTTACACGTGGTAAAATATTTGCCTACTCTGCTTCATCAGAGAGAGCACACACTGGCACATGTCCACTTGGCCTGGGCAGCAATACCAAGAGCTGACAAGGGATGAAGTGGGCAGCCCCTATGTATGTCCAAAAACTGCACCTGCACACCCTCTGGGAAGCTGTGGGGAGGCAGGAAGCCTGTGCTGCTCTGCTTTTGTCAGCCAGTTGGACAGGTATTGAGTCTAAGGGGCTGGCAATTTGTGTGACAACCATACATGACACCTGGGGACACCTTGACATCTACAGTGTCTTACAAAGCATCTGTGGGCTCCAGGGGTGACACAGGCCAGGTGCTGCTGCTCCAACTCCACATTCTTCACGGGAGGAAGCACTAAATTGCACTCAGAGATGAATGAAAACCAAGATACAATTTTCTCATCTCAATGAATGGGACCCCCTGAATTCTACACCAAACTCCAGGTCCCAGCCTGATCCCCCTTTCCAGCTGGCCAGGCTGCAACTCGACTACTGCACACTACTCTGTGAAGCCCCTAGCGGGTTCCCTGGCTTTCATACTTGGGCTTCAGACACCCTACTATGGTGATGGTGCAGCCCTACAAGGGCCACTGGGCCAATCCTACCCCCCACTGAAGTCAGGGCTTTCAGGGCCTGGCCCCTCCCAGTGGTGCATGTGAAATCTGAAGGAAGGGTCATTTCAAGCCATAGGACAGATGCGTGTCCTATGCCTGGAGGATGTATGATCATGAGTCTTCAAGTGACAGAGTAAGGAAGCCTGAGGGGCAGCATAATGAACGGAGCTGTGTGCACAAAGGCCCAAGCCTGGATGGGCCAAGGAGCCATTAACGGAGATGGGCACCACTGTTCAGCCTCCAGGAATCTGCATAGAATGGGGCTGTCCTGGGTGTGAAGGAGAATGCCTGAAAATTGGGGCCAGGATGCCTGCGATCCACAACCTCAACTGCTCTGGGAGGTGGGTCTTTATCACATGTCTGACCCATCCTAGCTGCTGTCTGGACACAAGGACCTTGAGCTATCCTGGGCACTATTAAGCACCATAGAAGTGTCATCCCTATATTTAAGAACCCCTTAGCTAAGGGTACTTACCCCCAGACCCGTCCAGCTGTGCGATCCCAGGAGTTTCTCCAACACCCTCATCACTTACCACCATTGCAGGTTACCTGCCTGTCTGGAGACCACCAGAAAGAGTTTGAAAAACCAAAGTCCTGCTTCCCCCAAAATATTTTTTTATTCTTGCTTACATTTGTGTTTCCAATTGTGAATAAAAAATGCTTAGAAAGTGATTACAAAACATCGTGAACCGGACACGAGGCGTGGGCTCGCCTTCTCTGCGTGAGATGACACAGGGCCTGGCGTCTGGGTCTGGGTCGGCCTGCCTGGGCTCAGTCGGGCTTCTCACTTTCAGAATCTAGAAAACAAAACCGCCACAGCTCATTATAGGCCTGCCGTGACCACGTGAGGCCCTGGAAGCTGGAATGGTGACACCAGAGCGGTCACACTCCTTGGAGGGCCAGGTCGCCTGACCACGACCCAGGCACTATACAGATAAGACTCCTGGCTGCCTCTGCCATCTGGAGACCTTCCTCACTGAGAAACCGCCCAAACCAGGCAGGGCCTCCCAGGGTCTGCACAACTGTTGCTCTGGAGAGTGAGGGACCTCTGGCTCCTTGGGCATAGCAAGCAGAGCAGCATCCCAAGCCACCCCGGCCTCTGCTCAGAGCCAGTGCTGAGGTGGAGCACTGTGGGTGGCCGGAGCACAACGCCTGACTGCAGCTGGGTGGAAACACAGGACCAACAGAACCGGGCAGCGACTCCAGCTGGGTGGAGTGGGAGGAACCACAACCCCCAGCTTGAGTGCATGCAGGGGCACCGCCAGCTGAGCAAAACCCATCAGGGCCGGTGAGCCAGGAAGATGTGCTGAGCCCTGCAGGGGGCCTCCCCCAACTTGCACCTGCTGGACAGCAGAGCCCCTCAGGTGACTGGAGGGCAGGTGGTCCAGCCCCGCACTCAGCTCTGTCCAGAGGGAGTCACACAAACCTGGCTTTCTGTTGGACAAAATGGACAGGGGTCAGAGACACCTTTCAGTTGGCCATGAGCCTCATACCCTCCATAGGCAGAGGCTACCGTACATCCAAATGCAGTTCAGATTCAGAGTCTGAAGCCGAGTCAACAGGCCAGCCTAGGCCCGGAGCCACAGAGCTGGCCTACGAGCTCCGCCCAACACCTCACTCATCCTCTGAGTCAGGTCGGCTCAGCGTCAGTCACACCAGATCCTGCCAGAAGACAGCACCTGCCACTTAGCGCCCTGGCCCCTCCTGGCCGCCCCAGCCTCCTGGGCGAGGTGCTGGCAGTAAGCGTGTT
This sequence comes from Madoqua kirkii, assembly GCA_006408675.1. Lineage (NCBI taxonomy): Eukaryota > Metazoa > Chordata > Mammalia > Artiodactyla > Bovidae > Madoqua > Madoqua kirkii. The sequence continues at coordinate 12,722 of SJYC01104046.1, read as the reverse complement.
GCTGAGAGTCAAGCTGTGCCAGGACAGAGCAGTGCTGCCTGCCCGGGCTGCCCACCCAACGCCCCCTATGAGACTGGCTGGTTCAGCTTCTCTGTGGCCAGAAGTTAAGAAAAAGATGTGGCTCCACACTGTTTTCAAGCAAAAATGTTTATTTTTCTCCTTCAAATATACAATCTCTTGGAGAGTCTGTGCCACTGACCATTCCTGTTACAGGCCAGGACTCCAAACCGCATGTCTGGTACAGCAGGGGGAGTGGGAAGAGGGCAGTTTCGACCACCCTCAGGAACCAGGCGCACATGATTCTCAATCCAAGGACCCAGGGGCACATTACAGAGAACAGAAATCTCTTACTATAGCTTCATGCCCTGGCAGAAGATTCTGCATAATCACCTAGAAAATTCAATTCTAACTGAATTGATGGAATAATACATTTAAACCAAAAGAATTCAGCCAGTCCTAGAGAAGTCCCCAAGTACAGCAGAACTATAGAATTCACAGCTGGGCAGCCCAACCAGCCGCCTCCCAGTGGGAAGTGGGAAACATCTTGGCCAGTGGGAAGGGGGCCCACCCTAGGCTGTCGGGTGCCTGTCTGAGATGAGTATCACTGAAATTTCCAGGAGAGGAACACTCCTACCCCCCAGCACGATGGCTTGGTGCCTGCAGAACAGTCTGGAGGCCAGAGGTGGGCAGAGTAGCCTGTGAAAACATGGGGAAGCTAGGCCCAGGTGACCACAGGCCTCTGTGCAAACAACAGAAAAGGAAGGCAGGCTGGAAGGGGAGGTTGGGGGGCCACACTCTCTCTGCAGAGCAGGTGGCTTGCTGTCCTTCTGCACCTCCAGACACACACCTTTACCTCCCCCACTCTCATAGCAGCCCTGCAGGCTCTGGGTCATGTCTGCTTACCCAGCATTTTACAGCAAGTTCCACGTAGCCAAACACAGATGCTAACATTCCTGACTAAGAGATCAACTGCCATTAGCAATGCACTGCCCCAGTAACCATGCACCCCTGGGCAGTCTGCTGGCAGTGCCCACAGCACTACAGTTGAGGGAATTTGTCCATCTGTTTGCTATCTGTGACCATACAGCTGGAGAGATCTCATTTTATGAGTACAAAGCAGAGTTACTCTAGCATTTGCAACTCTTCAATATTCAAGGTCACTAGTTCAATTTTTTTAAAGCATGTACAACAGATAAGATCAGACTTTAGCTTCAGATTTGTAAACCATTCATATCTCTGCAACTTAAAATGGGAAATAGAGATATCAATGCACAAACCAACTATAAACGAATTACACCTTTTCTGATACACGGTTTTTTTTAAAATACCTCTTTCCATCAGGGAATGGAAAAGCTGGAATTCAAGGCACTGTACTTCTGCAGGGTTATTACAATGTTCTAACCATCGATTCAAGTACAGGAAGTGAGTGCAAAGACAGCAAGTGTTGACCACAGGAACCTAAGAGAAAATAACGTCTGCGGCAATAAAGGAAGCAAGGATTGCTGCCCATGTGCCAGCTCCCTGGCTGGGCACCCATGAGCAGGCAGGGCAGGACTCGGAGGCCAAATCACAACCCGACTCCTCCAGACTGTTCAGTGTCTTCCACTGGCAAGTAGTGAGACAGAGAGCTACATGATCTGCAGCCTGGGGCCGGGCATGCTGACCACAGTTGGCCTGAAGAACACAGGGAGGGCTGGCGTATCTGCTGCCCCCATGCTTGGCCCCGCGTTGAGGCTCCGGCTGCCTGCCTGGGCTGCCCAGGGACCCCAGGACACTGGAGCTGGGATCAGGCTTCCATACTGGCCCAAAGGTGGGGCTGGGAGGCAGGAGAGGGCAGTACCTGCATGGGCACAGGAAGGGCTGAGGCAGCTCCAGGAATGACCACGGTGGGTACAGGGCTGGGTACCGGGGCCAGACATGGCATCCCCATTGCTGTTCGAGATGTGTTCATCTATAAGACAAGAAACATGGCTTCAATCAGCTAGCATCCCTCAGTAGCCTTGGGGGTCCCTGCAGTTTCTCTATCCTCAGGAGAGGGTGGTCTCAGGACCTGCCCTGGGGCACCTTTTAACGGCTGACATCAGAGTGAAAATGTGGGGCAAGAAGGCAGCCACATGCCGTGAATGTCCACCGGCCAGAGTGGGCTTCAAAGCAGACCCAGCAGGACCTAACCCCTGAGTATCAGGGAGGGAACAACACACCCCCACCCAAAGACGTCCTGCTTGACTAGTCGGTGCCATTATGGGAGGTCCAGAACAGCTGGGAGCTCCGCAGGGTTGTGCCCAGAGATCTGGAGTCGGGGGCAAGGCGGTGCCTCTGCTCCCTGCCCCTCAAGTACAGCCCAGGAAGAGAAGCAGCACAAAGACAGGGAAACGAGCTGTGACGGTTAGTGAGGCCCATGGCCATGATGCAGAAACCCGATGAAGCTACTGCAAGAAAAGAGATTATGGACCAAGAGCCTGCAAACTCTCTAGACACAGTGTTTGCAGATATAACCAAGCAACTACGAAAAAAAAAAAAAAAAAAAACAAAACATCAGAGCCAAGTGAGGTTTTGCCCCACAAATGCAATGATGTTGTCTCAGCAAAAATCACTGCATCTTACCACTGTTACATACAAAAGGAGAATTCCATGTGATGCTCCCCACAGATGCAGGGGGAGTATCTGAGAAGTTCCACACTCCTTCACAGAAAGCACAGGGGCTGAAGCTGGAGGGTTCCTCCTCCATCTGGAAGGGCCTCTGTAGAACCCACAGCCAACCCTGTGCCAATGGTGAAATGCCAAATATATTTCACCTTGCCCCTTGCTCCCCCTGCCCCTAGCCAACACTGTATGGGAAAGTTCCAGCCAATAAAAGAAAAGGGATAAGGGACACAGACTGAAAGGAAAAAGGAAAACCATCCTTATTTGCAGACAACAAGACCATGTATGGAGAAAACCAAAAAGAGCAGACAAACCAATTTATAGAACTAAGAGGTAAATTTAGCAAGACTGCAGGATACAAGGGACAAAAAAAACCAATTTCTATATACTACCAACATAATCTGTAAAAGGATATTTTAAAGCAATAAAATTTATAATCACATTCCAAAACATCAACTATCTCAGGTTAAATTTAATGAAAGACGTGTAACACCTTTACACTGAAAACTACAAAACTTCACTGAGAGAAAATTAGACATAAACAAAGAAATGTAATGTTCATAATAGACTTGCTACTGTTAACGTGTCAGATCTTACCCAGATGATCAACAGACTTAATACAATCGGAATAAAAATCCAATAAGGCTATTTTGTAGATATATACAGGCTGTCTCTAAAATGCAGATGGAACTATTAAAGACCTAGAAAAATCAAGAAATTCTTGGAAGACAAATAAGAAGTATTAACAGATACAAACTATACATAAAAAGATAAACATCAAGAATTTACCGTGTAACACAGAATTATACCTGATATCTTGAAATAACGTATAATGGAAGACAATTTGAAAGAAAAAAAAAATGACCACTATCTAAGCCTTCAGCAAACAAAACCAGCAAATGCTGGGGAAGGCAGGACTCTGTTTTCCAAAGTTATCATTTATAATATTCAGATGTCCAGTTTTCACCAAGGAATCACAAATATTTACACATAGAAAATGGAAAGTATGATCCATACAAAGGGGAAAACTCATTAATAGCAACTGTCCCTGAAGAAGTCTAGACACTGTATTTACAAAATAAGGACTTTAAATCAACTGTTTCAAACACATTCAAAGAATTAAAGGAAACACGGAGAAAAAGGAAATCAGGATAATGACGCATGAACAACATGACAATATCAATAAAGTCAAAGAAGTTATAAAAGGAGCCAAACATTAGAGCTGAAATATTAGAGTGAAAAAGGATAATAACTGAAATTAAAATTCCATTAGAGGTTTCCCTAGTGGCTCAGACAGTAAAAGCATCTGTCTGCAATGCAGGAGACCCGGGTTCAATCCCTGGGTTGGGAAGATCCTTTGGAGAAGGAAATGGCAGCCCACTCCAATATTCTTGCCTGGAAAATCCCATGGATCATGGAGCCTAGTAGGCTACCATCCATGGGATGGCAAACAGTTGGATACGACTGAGCGACTTCACTTTACTTCAGAGGAGCTCAAAAGCAGATCTGAGCAGGCAGAAAAAGAATCAGCCAATTTGAGATCATATAACTGAAATAGTCAATTCTAAGAAACAGAAGGAAAAAAAAGAAGAAGATAAGTGTACAGAGCCTATCAAGGGGAGAAAACTAAAGACAGGAAAAAATACTTGAAGTACAGAAAGAAAAGACTGTCAACCAAGATTCTACACTGAGCAGGTTGAAGGAGAAATTAAGACTTCTGGATAAACAGAAACAAAGGCACGTTGTTACTAAAAGATATGCCTCACAAGAAATGCTAAACGAAAAACTTTCATTTCAGGTTGAAATGAAAGGATAATAGTAACTCAGAAGTCATAAGAAGAAATAAATGAAGCAACTACATACCTAAATATGAAAGCTATTATTATTGTAATTTTGGTTTTAATTCCTTTTCCCTTATATGATTTAAAAGGCAAATGCATTATATAACAATGATAAATCCACGTGAATGGGCACACAATGTATAAAGATGCAGTTTGTGCAAAAACACAAAGGAGAACGGATGGAGATATACAGAAGTAAAGTGTTCTCGCACTATTGAAACAAGGTGGTATCATTCAAATAAAGCTGTTATAAGGCTAAGATTTTAATTGTAAACCCTAAGGTAATCAATAAGAAAATAAAAATATACACAGAAAAGTTAAAAGAGGGAGGAATCAAAACAACACACTACAAAAAAAAAAAACCTTAAGGCAATAATGGAGTAACTGAGGAATAAAAAACTGTAAGACATACAGGAAAAAAAAAAAACACAGTAGAAATCTTTTATTATCCATAATTACTTTTAATGTAAATGGATTGAAGTCTCCAAATAAAAGATTGGCAGACTGGATAAAAAAGCACAAGTGATCTATATGCTGTCTATAAAATACTCACTTTAGATACAAAAACACAAAGATGTTGAAAGTAAAAGGATGGAGGAGAGGATATCAAGATGGCAGAGTAGGAAGATGATGCCAACCTCACCCTCCCCCAGGAACCCATCAAAAATACATCTAATATGTGGAGCAACTCTCTCTGAAACTAAACTGGAAATGGAAAGAAAAAATCTTCTAAAACAAAAGCTGTAAAAAAAAAAAAGAGCCATGTGAGTCACGTAAGAAGGGAAAAGAGCTATTCGGCTGGGATCTGGGCCCACAGAAGAGAAGGGTGATATGTGGTGGTCACTAGGAGATCTCTCCTGGTAGTGATCTGACCTACATATTTGGTACTTCAGCACTGGGGTCCAACATGCTGACATTTACAGTAAAGGAGTTCCAGATGGACAGATGTCTTCTTCAGGGGTCTGAAAATCAACTGGACTTCGAGGAGGGTAAGAAACCTAGAAACCTAGACCCAAGCTTGCTTACTCCCAGGAACGAAGTGTAGGATGGGGTTCTGGAGTTTCATGAAACTGCCTAGCATGCGACCAGCCCCTCTACCTCTGGAGATTTCCCACCAGGTTGAAAGCTATCATTGCTAAGGAGAGTGTGTAGCTGGGGGTAGAGCTGGCTCAAACCTAACTGCATATAAATGGGGCAAGAACAGCCACTGCTGGTACTCAGAGGCAGCAGATCAGGAGCTGACTAGAGCTGACTAGCCTGCTGGGACTGTCCCACTGTACACCCTGCCCCACATCTGGTGCCCACTGCAGCCCTTTCTGCTCTGGCACTGTGCCTCCTGGGGCAAAAGTGCCATTTCTAGGAGAGGGTAGAGTACACACTTAGAGGGAAAGCAACCAGCTCGGACACCACCCCTGCTTCAGCACCTGGTGACAAGTCCCCATCCCTGATAGGGTAGTGAGGACCATTCGGCATAGAAGAAGCTTCAGTTCACCCTTGGATATGGCTCTAGTCCCTCCATTTCCAGCCCCATCACCCACCAGGTGATACCAGATAGCACACCCTGCGGGGAGACATGACTCATCAGATCCACCTCTCACATCAAAACTGCTGAGCACAGGCAGACTGCATAGAGGTCTCCACATAAGCACAACACACCAAGACCAGGATAGGCAACAGTTTCACCTAGTTTCATAGCAAGAGGAAATGTTAAGCAAAGTGAGAAAACAAAGGAATGTCTTTCCAATGAAAGAACAATGACAAAACTACAATGAGAACAGAGAGAATTTACCAGATAATGAGTTCAAAGCATTGGTAATAAGAATGTTAAACTAGGGAAAAGAACAGATGAACACAGACAGAATTTTAACAAGGAACTAGAAAGTACAAAAACCAGTCCGAATTGAAGAATGAAATAACTAAAATGAAAAAGATACTAGAAAGAATTAACAGAAGACTAAGTAATAGAGAAGAATGCAAATGCATAAGTGATCTGGGAGACAGAATAATGGAAATCACCCAACCAGAATGGTAAAAAGGTAAACACATTTTTAAAATATGAGAACAGCTTAAGGAACCTCTCAGACAACATCAAGTATGCTAACATTTACATTATACAGCTTCCAGAGAGAAGAGGGTTGAAAATGTATTTAATGAAATTATAGCTGAAAATTTCCTAAACCTGAAGAAAGAAACAGATATTCAGGTATTTAGAGTATTCCAAACAAGATGAACTGAGACATATAGATGAAAACGTATCATAGTTAAAATGGATTAAGTTAAATTAAAGAGAAAAATTAAAGGTAGCCAGAGAAAAAGTCACATACAAAGGAATACCCATAAGTCTATCAGCAGATTTTTCTGTAGAAACTTTGCAGGCCAAAAGGGAATGGCATGACATACTCAGAGTGGTAAAAGGGAAAAACCTACAACTAGGATTATTTCCAGCAAGACTATCTTTCAGAATTGAAAGGGAAATAAAAAACTTCTCAAATAAGGAAAAACTAAAGGAGTTTATCTAGAGAAGGTGATGGCATCCCACTCCAGTACTCTTGCCTGGAAAGTCCCATGGACGGAGGAGCCTGGTAAGCTGTAGTCCATGGGGTCACAAAGAGTCAGACACGACTGAGCGACTTCTCTTTCACTTTTCACTTTCATGCATTGGAGAAGGAAATGGCAGCCCACTCCTGTGTTCTTGCTTGGAGAATCCCAGAGACGGGGGAGCCTGGTGGGCTGCTGTCTATGGGGTCCCACAGAATCGGACACGACTGAAACGACTTAGCAGCAGCAGCACACTGTTGATGGGAATGCAAATTGGTGGAGCCACTATGGAAAACATTATAGAGGTTTTTCAAAAAAACTGAAACTAGAAACACTATATGATCCAGCAATTCCACTCTTGGATGTGAATCAACAGAAAATGAAAACACTAATTTAAAAAGACACATGTACCTCAATGCATGTTCACAGCAGCATTCTGTACAAAAGCCTAAGAAACAGATGAATGGATAAAGATATGTGGTTTGCATATACAATGGGATATTACTCAGGCATAAGAATGAAATTTTGCCATTTGCATCAATATAGATGAAGCTGGAGAGTACTGTGCTTAGTGAAAAAAAGTCAGAGAGAAAGACAAATATTGTATCTAATCAGATATATGTGGAATCTAAAAAAAATGAACATAACAAAACAGATACAGATTCACAGATATGCAGAAAATAAATTAGTGGCTACCAGTGGGAAGCTGGAGGGAGAGAGGGCAAGACAGTGGCTAGAGATTAAGAGGTATAAACCAATATGTATAAAATAAATAAGCTACAAAGATATACTGTACAGCGCAGGGAATATAACCAACATTTTATAATAATTTTAATGATATACATCTACAAAAACATTGAATCACAATGCTATATAGTTCAGTTAAGTTGCTCAGTCGTGTCCGACTCTTTGTGACCCCATGAATCGCAGCATGCCAGACATCCCTGTCCATCAGCAACTCCCAGACTTCACTCAGATTCACGTCCATCGAGTCAGTGATGCCATCCAGCCATCTCATCCTCTGTCTTCCCTTTCTCCTCCTGTTCCCAATCCCTCCCAGCATCAAAGTCTTAGAAAAGTCTGAGCGATCTCACTTTCACTTTTCATTTTCATTTTCATGCACTGGAGAAGGAAATGGCAACCCACTCCAGTGTTCTTGCCTGGAGAATCCCAGGGACGGCAGAGCCTGGTGGGCTGTCGTCTATGGAGTCGCACAGAGTCGGACACAACTGAAGAAACTTAGCAGCAGCAGCAAAGTTGCAGGGTAGAAAATCAACACACCACAGTCAGTTGTATTTGTATTCACTAGCAATGAATAATTTGAAAAGAAAATTAAGAAAATAATTACATTTAAACATAGAGCATAAAATCCTTGGGAATAATTTAACTAAGGACTTGAAAGACTTATACACTGAAAACTGCAAAATACTGCCAAAATAAATTAAAGAAAACATAAATAAATGGGAAGACATCCCGTATTTATGGATTTGAAGACAATATTGTTACTATGTCAATAAAACCCAAAATGAATCTAACCAGATTCAACGAATCACTATCAACGTCTCAATAGCATTTTTTTCAAGAAATGTAAAAACTCATCCTAAAACTCATTTGGATTTTTAAGGGATTCCAATAACCAAAACAATTTTGAAAAAGATCAAAGGTGGAAGACTTAAATTCTTGACTTCAGAACTTATTGCAAAGACACAGAAATCAAAACACTGTAACATTAGCAACAGGATAGAGCATAGACAAGTGGAATCGAATAGAAAATCCAGAAATAAACCTTTGCATATCTAGCCAATTGATGTCCAACAAGAGTGACAAGAGCATTCGACGGGAAGAGAACACTTTTTTTTTTAAACAAATACTGCTGGCACAAGTAGATATCAACTTGCAAAAGAATAAAGATCGTCCCTTACCAAACACCACATATAAAATTAACTCAAAATGGATTAAAAGTTCCAAACATAAGAACTACAGATATTTAAACTCTTAGCATCTTTAGAGAACTTTTAGAAGGAAACATGGAGAGAAAGCTTTATCATATTGGATTTGGCAGTGATTTACTGGATATGATACCAAAGTCACAGGCAATAAAAGATAAAATAGATACACTGGACTCCATGAAAACTAAAAACTTTTATGCATCAAAAGACATTATCAACAGAGCAAAAAGGCAACCCACAGAATGGGAGATGATTTTTGCAAATGATACTATCTGAAAAGAGATTAATATCTAGAATATATAGAGAACTCTTCCAACTCAACAACAACAAAAAAAACTCAATTCAAAAGCTCTTTCCACCATACAATGGTGGCTACAATAAGGAGTCTGCTACCTGGAAAAATGCCCTCACCCTAGCATACTGACACCCTCATCTCAAACATCAAGCACCCAGGACTGTGAGAAATAAATTTCTTTTGTTTATAGTTCAAAAAATGGGCAAAAGACTTGAATCAAAGAAGGCATAGAAATGGCCGATAAGCATCTGAAAAGATGCTCAACATCACCTATTATTCAGTTCAGTTCAGTTCAGTTCAGTCACTCAGTCGTGTCCGACTCTTTGCGACCCCATGAATCGCAGCATGCCAGGCCTCCCTCTCCATCAGCAACTCCCAGAGTTCACTCAGATTCACGTCCATCGAGTCAGTGATGCCATCCAACCATCTCATCCTCTGTCGTCCCCTTCTCCTCCTGCCCCTAGTCCCTCCCAGCATCAAAGTCTTTTCCAATGAGTCAGCTCTTCCCATGAGGTGGCCAAAGTACTAGAGTTTCAGCTTTAGCATCATTCCTTCCAAGGAAATCCCAGGGCTGAGCTCCTTCAGAATGGACTGGTTGGATCTCCTTGCAGTCCAAGGGACTCTCAAGAGTCTTCAACACCACAGTTCAAAAGCATCAATTCTTTGGCACTTAGCCTTCTTCACAGTCCAACTCTCACATCCATACGTGACTACTGGAAAAACCATAGCCTTGACTAGATGGACCTTAGTCAGCAAAGTAATGTCTCTGCTTCTGAATATGCTATCTGGGTTGGTCGTAACTTTTCTTCCAAGGAGTAAGCGTCTTTTAATTTCATGGCTGCAGTCACCATCTGCAGCGATTTTGGAGCCCCCCAAAATAAAGTCTGACACTGTTTCCACTGTTTCCCCATCTATTTCCCATGAAGTGATGGGACTGGATGCCATGATCTTTGTTAGGGAAGTGCAAAATAAAACTAGAAGATATCACTTCATACCTATCAAGATGACTACTATTTTAAAAAATCAGAACATTTTTATGAAGTGTTATCAAGGATGTAGAGAAAGTGAAATCCTTATATACTGTTGGTGGGAATGTAAAATAGTGCAGCTGCTCTGGAAAGTAGTTTGGTGATTCCTCAAAAAGTTAAAACTGTAAATACCATATGATTTAGTGACTCCACTTCTGGAATCCCAAAGAACTGAAGGCAAAGACTCAAAGAAATATCTATATATCCATGTTCACAGTAGCATTATTCACAACAGTTAAAAGAGAGAAGCACCCCAAGTGTCCATCAATGGATAAATGGATAAAAAAAAGTGTGGCTTGTACATACAAAGGACTATCACTCAGTGTTAAAAAAGTTCTCACTTACGCTACATGAGTGAAACTTGAAGACATCATGTTAAGTGAAATAACCAGTTTACAAAAAGACAAATACAATATGATTCTACATATATTAGGTACTTAAAGAAGTCAAATTCATAGACAGAATGATAGCTGAAAAGGGCTGGAGGAAAGGGGATATATATAGGCAGTTGTTTTCCATTGAGTGTAAAGTTTCAGTTCTACAAAATGAGAAAATTTTGTAGACAGATGGTGGTGATGGTTGGACAGTATAATTAATACCACTGAACTGCATATATTTTAAAAAGGTTAAGATGTTAAATTTTATGTTATACGTTTTTGACCACAATTAAAAAAAAAAAACTGAACCTGGAAAGCATTATACTAAGTGAAACAGGTTAGTGACAGACGGGCAAATATTGGATGATTCCTCTTACATGAGGGATGAAGAGAAGTCAAATTCACAGAGGCTGACAGTAGAAGAGCGGTTTCCAGTGGCTGGATAACCAGTTACCAGAAAGAGGGACTGGCCAGTTGTTCCTTACTGAGTAGCTTCTGTCTGGGATAACGAAAATGTTCTAGAAATGGATAGTCGTGAACAGTTAAGAAAAAAAACAAAACACCTTATTAAGAATCACAGATATCTGAGCAGCACAATCAGCAGAGCTGACCAATAGGACCTGGCCCAGCACAGATCCAAGGAGCTGATGTGGTGGAGTCTGAACAGAAAAGTAGCGACCAGCCTGCCCGAGGACTGGGTGCAGGCCCTGCAGGGCCTTGGGGCCAGGCTATGAGCTCTCGATTCTGCCCCAGAATAATGGAGCAGAGGTCTGAGGAGTTTAATGGAGGTGCAGTGTCAGGAGGGTGCTACAGAAGAGGAAAAGAGGAAGTTCAGACAGGGAGTGTGGATATGAGAAGGAATCAAAGAGGATGACCTCAAGCACCTGTGGAGCAGCGACCAAGACTGACAACTTGGGTCAAAAATCCAGTCCCGGCAAGTTAAAGAACTGAAAACACACAAAATTTGTTCTCTTACCACAGTGCATTTAGGCTAAAAAAAAAAAAAAAAAACCACTAACAAAAAGATTCATAAATATTTTGCTCAGTAGTGTCCAGCTCTTTGCAATCCCATGGACTACAGCATGCCAGGCTCTTCTGTCCATGGGATTTCCCAGGCAAGAATACTGGAGTGGGTTGCCATTCCCTTTCCCAGGGGATCTTCCTGACCCAGGATTGAACCTGAGTCCCCTGCTTGGCAGGCGTGTATTCTTTACCACCTGAGAAGATCCTAATAACTATATTACCTCAATTAATTACTATATTACCTCAAATCACCATGGAAATTATAACATATTTGAACAGAAGGCTAAAGAAAATGCTACATATCAAAATCTTTGGAATGCTGCTAGTATCAGTAGAAGGAATTTTATAGCCTGAATACCTACATTAAAAAAGAAGAAAGGCTCAAAATCAATGCACTACATATCTCAAGAAACTTTCTAGAAGAAAAGTAACCCAAAGATACAAGAAATAATAAAAGGAAGAAACTAATGAAACATACAATAAAGAATTATCATCAAAGCGATGTGTTCTTTGAAAAGGCTAGTAAAATTTATAAACTCAGAGAAATCACCATTATCAGGGATGATAAACAAGACATCACTGAAAATCCTGCAAACTGTGAAGAGAAGATATTATAAACAACTTTATGCCAGTCAAGAGATGGGAGTACCAGACCACCTGACCTGCCTCTTGAGAAATCTGTATGCAGGTCAGGAAGCAACAGTTAGAACTGGACATGGAACAACAGACTGGTTCCAAATAGGAAAAGGAGTGTGTCAAGGCTGTATATTGTCACCTTGCTTATTTAACTTATATGCAAAGTATATCATGAGAAATGCTGCACTGGAAGAAACACAAGCTGGAATCAAGACTGCTGGGAGAAATATCAATAACCTCAGATATGCAGATGACACCACCCTTATGGCAGTAAGTGAAGAGGAACTAAAAAGCCTCTGATGAAAGTAAAAGAGGAGAATGAAAAAGTTGGCTTAAAGCTCAACATTCAGAAAACAAAGATCACGGCATCCAGTCCCATCATTTCATGGGAA